>JABMIG010000210.1:0-220000 GCA_013187285.1 Cyclotella cryptica | reverse complement strand
AAGTGGTGTACTGGCCAAAACATACACCAATAAATCCGTGACGCCAATAAAAGTGTACGCCCATAAAAGTGTGTCCTTACTGGAGCCCTCCTAATATACCTATTTAAAAAATTCCTTAAGTCCTATAGTTCTATTATCATACAATAGGATAGAAATCATATTCTTACCTAATATTCCTACTGCACTATGTGCGTATCATCCCATAGTTCTGGTTGCTCGCGCATCTTCATGCATCCATTAAACGAAAAACATCATCAACATGGTCCACACTGACGACGATGAATTCTTCAGCGGGGAAGAGTCATCCTCCTTGTCATCACGGGGTCGGCTTCATCAAGTTGACCAGTTAGATGACCGGGGCGGTCGGCTTCATCAAGTTGACCAGTTAGATGACCGGGGCGACGACGCCGTAGGCTTGGAAGGAACTCCGTCAGGAGTTCTTTCCCCCTTCGTTGCCCTCCGTATTTTCGTTTACATGAGCCGGTATGACCTACGTCCTCCGCTCAACAAAAAAAAGACGAGGAATTAGAGACTGACTATTACATAGCCCCGTAAATCATTAAAATAATGTAAAACGGAGTACAACCTCTTAAGTGTTTATGACATAGGTACCCCCAGACTGCACACCGATCAATTTTTTTACCCCGCGATCGCATCAATCCCACCAAGACACTCTCATTATTCTTTTTTGCACGTCACACACATCACCATGAAAATTCCCGCCGCCCAATGTCGTCTCGTCTCGTGCTCCCTCAACACCCATCGCCATGATCCCCTCCACATCAATCGATGGGGACTTCATTTCCATCCGTTTGACCTGTTATTTGCCTCGTAATCCACGGAGGCGCGACAATAAAAAAATAGTAAGCACACTGTTCATGCTGTTGATTTGTTGCGTTTTGTTACTGTCTTCACTCAACCGGATCGCACTTTGTGTTTTGAATGTACAATCAACCAGATTCGCGTTCGACGCAAAGAACAAACCAACAATGATCGTCGCAGACTTGCTTGATCTGGGGAAATAATTCCCCTTCAATCTCCTTTTGATGCCCCTTCAAACAAGCAACAATATCTACCTTTGAATCTATTGATTACGAGACAGATACTAGTGGGGTAATTTGTCAAACTAAATTATTCTACGACGACAACAGCAGTTTCAACACAGAACCATCCAAATCATCCTGGCAGATTAACCCCACAAATCCCCATCAAAGTAAATTATCCCCATCGATGAACCAGTTCTCCTTTCTAGAGGCAATTTAGTAGTGGTTGCGAAGAATCCACCTGGCAAGCCTTTTCACGAAGGGGCAGATGCCTTCATCTTGGATCCAAACCACGCAGACGGTGACCTCTGTCAATTTGTCCTAGGTGGGGAAAAAGTTGGATCACCCGAGAGAATTCTGCGGGAGAAAAATATTGACACAGTGAGCAGGCAACGTGCATGTGACAAAGTCTCACGTCCAACCTTATTGTCTACTCACCACTCGAGTAAACGACAGACCAATGCCACCGAAAAAAGAGACTCCACACCAATAATTCGACCTGTATATCAAAACTCATCGAGTCAGATTGTTGGGAACAAAAAAAGGGTAACATCGATAAGCACCCAATGCTTTTGAAGAACAAAGTTTGATGATTAAGATTCAGTTTGATGATTAAGATTCAAAATGCACACAACAACTTACCGAAGGAAGGAAACCATCATACAAAACTCAGGGGGGGCAATGCACTTCAATGTGAGGAAGTGTTACATGCCAATGTATAATGACGAGTAGGATTGGGAGGGAGAGATGAGGAAGATGACAATGAAAATGTTTGTGTTAGAACAGCAATTGGGGTAAAAATGATTGAGGCACTTGATGTTGATCTGATCACAGATCACAAACGAGGTCGAACACTAAAAACATAAATCCAAATATCAATGAGTTGAACATACGAACTTACCTCACAGATGATGAATTGTCTTTCATCGCTAATGATGGAGTGGACGTTGCTGGAGAATTGTTGTTGGGTGATCAATTTGATTACACCAAATTTGAACAGTAATATGCTGCATGGGATGAAGGAGATGATGAGTCAATAGTCAATAGATGATTGAAATATAAGATAAAGTGAAGTTGAATTAATTCTTATCATTGATTGAAAACAGAAAAAAATCCACAAGACAGCATCGCATTCATGCAATGAATTAACAATCAACCAGTTCCTTTGACGGCAAGTGGTGACACTCCCGAATGCCTGCGAGGTCGCCAAACCCCGAGGACTCGAATCTGGTTGATTGTGCATTCAAAACACAAAGTGTGATCCGGTCGAGTGAAGACAGTAACAAAACACAACAAATCAACAGCATGAACAGTGTGCTTACTATTTTTTATTGCCGCCGCCTCCGGTGGATTACGAGGCAAATAACAGGTCAAACGGATGGAAATGAAGTCCCCTATCGATTGATGTGGAGGGGGGATCATGGCGATGGGTGTGGAGGGAGCACGAGATGAGACGACATTGGGCGGCGGGAATTTTCATGGTGATGTGTGTGACGTGCAAAAAAGAATAATGAGAGTGTCTTGGTGGAGCTTGGTGGGATTCTGTTGGATTGTTGCGATCGCGGGGTAAAAAAATTGATCGGTGAGCAGTCTGGGGGTACCTACATCATAAACACTTAACGCCAATCAGAACACAATTTTTTTAAGAACATGAATAGAGCACATCTGGCCTAGTCGTATTTGAGGGTGCATGTCATAGGAGGTCATTGGACTAGTCGTAACTGATAAGGATGGGAGTTTCCGTTAATTTTTAATGTTGAAGTTGTGTACACCCATGTTCCCGGTTTTCGAAAACCACCAATCCATCAGAATTTTCCTCGCAACACGATGATCACACGAAGTGCTGTAGTAATTTTTGGCCATGACTGGCGCTTGGGGTGTGTCACAAACATATGGGGTGGTGATATGTCTCTAGGGGTAATTTTTTGCAAGGAATCCAATGGTGATGTCGGCTTGGCTGTACGACATCGGCTTCTATGTGTTTCTGCAACAAAAGTTACGACTAGTCCAGATCTGGACTAGTCGTTATGGCTTGTCCAGATCTGGACTAGTGGTCTGATTGGCGTTAAGAGGCTGTACTCCGGTTTACATTATTTTAATGATTTACGGGGCTACGTTATAATCTCTAAGTCCTTGTCTTTTTTTCGTTGAGCGGAGGACGTAGATTGTTTCCCCTCTGTAAAAATACGACTACTTTTATGACTTTCTCATTTTGACCGCTTCTTTTACGTCGGGGTTAAGGGATGTACAATTATTATTTCAATGATAATTATTATCAAGAACGGTTTATAGGTGCCCGCAGATTATAAGTTACACCCTACTGTTTAACTGCATATCTTTCGAAAACTAAGCGATTCTGGACTAAACGGGGTTGCGGGAATGGCTTTAGTTGTACATATAGATAGGTTGTACTTACGTAGAAATATGTTCCTTTGCATTATTTTGCACATAATATGTAAAATTCATGGTTCACCAGACCAAAAATATGTGGATTTTGAGTTTCAGCGGACTAAATGTTCGGATTTTCAGGTTCAGCAGAACAAATGTGCGGAGTTTCAGATTCAGCGGACCAAATATTTGGATTTTCAGATTCATGGGACCGTGAGACACCTGTTGACCTATCTTGACCTAAAAAATATACACAATACTTTGGTACAGCTACGATCAGCTGTCCCAAATGGCAAACATCTCAATCATATTATTAGGGGTTGTCAATCTTTCGCTCATGATCATTATCATTATCAAAATGGTTGACTCCCACTGTTTTGATCACACGGTGTACTAGTGTACGTATGTAGAGCAGATGTCGTTTCGGAGGTTTTATTTTACACCATCTCAGGCGTCATTACTTTTCTGTTGGGGAGAAAGGTACTTCTAAATCAATAATTTGACGTAATGTTGTCACATCACGTCTTGGTTTCGTAATGATCATGATAATGACCAAAAATCGTCATGATCATGATCATTACCATTACTATTGCAAAATTTTATGTTTCAGTCAATCTCCCTCGAGTTCCCTGCAAGTTACGTGCTGAGATTGTAACCGCTAACAGGCACTAACAAAAATAATTCTCACATCAACAAACATCTCCATGGCACACCTTCGCGATTTATTCTTGTCTTCGCGATTTGCCATGATTCGCATCAACACACATAGCCTCGCAACAAGAGACTTCTTACACATCCACTCATTCGCCCAGTTTGCCCAGTTCTTCTTGCTTGCGAATCGTACTGTCCACTCGTGAGACTTCACGGACCCACCCCGTGGTTTCTCCCAGCTTTTCCCATCACATTCCACCATCATCTTGCTCATACTTTGGCAAAAACCTCCGTGGCCGTCAATAAAAAAACTCCGTGGCTTCACGCGTGACCACTCCAATTCTCCGGTGGCATCACGACATCATCTGTGCCTACAACTCCAATTCTCCTCCTTTTCTCTATTCATCCGTACATTGAGTTTGACGAGATGGAAGAATCGTCACGCCCAATTGATGCACTTGAGGTTGCTGAAGATGTTGCCACAACCTCTCCACCCATCGTAGCGCTCGCTGCCTTGCCATCTTTACCTCCAGCACTGCAACCTGTGCCCGAACTACCTCAACTTCCACTTGCCCCAACGCACAAGGAGAAGTGCCAAATCAAGGGCTGTCCAGGATTGAACCCCAGTCCACATACTCCTCGTCTAAATTGCTCCGCAGAAGAATGCAAGAAGCAGGTGCATCGCATTTGCTACGAAAGGATGATAGCAAAATCCAAGAAGGCAAGGTTGGTACACCCTACTCAGGTGTTCTGCACTTTCTCCTGTCAAGATAAACATGAGAAGTCGAACTCATCCAGCCATCTTCACTGGAGGAATGATGGGAAGAATGGCCCGGAGGACCCCGAGCACTCCGAGCATTTCATTGTGCAGTGGCTTCTCAAGGATGAAAACTTCAACACCTGGCGATCACCCCCTGGCGGCCAAACGAAGCTCAAGGTTGCTGATAGGGTAGCACTTCTACTTAACACCTTTGGTTTGATGAGAGAAGTCACCTCCCAGATGGTCTACAACAAGATCGCTCACATCAAAGGACAAATGCGCAGCACCTACGATTGGTGCAGTGGCTCGAAGACCGGCGTTGGCCTGAAGGAGAATGATCCTCTTTCCTTCAATGAGAAGGTAGGTTTTTCTCCGATTCATAATATAGCAAATTGTTTTCTTTTCCCATATTATCTTTTTTTCCACTAAGGTAACCGAAATGTGCCCATACTACTTCCATTTGGAAGACAAGTTTTTGGCAAGAGCTGGAATTAAACCGTCGGCAAAGTCAGAAGAGTTGTTTGATTGTAGTTTTGATGATGATTTTTGTCCTGACTCAATACTTGATGATGTTGATGATGTGGATTCCGAATGTTCAGCTCGAATTGGCGATTTGAACCAAAAACAATCTGCGGCTGGGACAGGGGAAGCAGAGAATGCAAACAGTGCAGCTACTACTGTTGCAAATTCTTCAAAAAAGAAGAAGCAGAGGACTCCCACCAAAAGGATTGCAGGTAGAGGTCCGGCAGAGATGGATGGACTCAACGCTTTGTTGATGACAATTGCGAAGAAGAAGAGTGCGGAACTTGCAGCGACAGAAAACAACCAAACTGGGGACATTGTGGGTAAGATGGTTTCGCTGATGACGAATTGGAAGAGTGTGCGGGAGGCGATGGGTTGTCTGATCAAGGCGGCGTATTCTTGCCCTGAGTTTGAACAGTTTTTGGATAGAAAGGAGCGGAAACAACTTCGCAGATACCGTCGTAATATGGAAGATCCCCTAAGTTCTGATAGTTCCGATTAAATACTGCATGTCCATGTGAAACAACTATTTTTATTGTGAATTGAACAAAATACTTGTTTGTATTAATAATTTAATTGTGAAAGAGTATAATTAATTATTAATAAATTATTCCTTCTACGTAATGACGGTATTTGTTAAGAATTATTGCGCGTCATTGTGTAATTTATTATTAATTCTATAATTAATTATTAATTAATTATTAATTATACTTAACTGATTGTATCATTCTTACATTAATTCTGGATACTGGATTTATTTTAGGAAAATGTTTAATCTAATTCAGACACCACACTGCTGTCATCACCATCGGTACTCAAGTCATAACCCACCATTGAAGTAGGGAAGATGGAGAAGTATCATGGGCATACTAATCATATCAATCCGTTTTCCTATTTTATGAGTAGTGATTTGCCATATGCATTGGCTTAGTATAAGATAAATGAGTGGTTGTCGTCTCACTAGTGTAGATAGGATATGTACTGTAAGTACTATATCATCACACCCTTGCAAGCACTTGTTGAGCTTAGAGGAGAGGCCAAGGGGTGGTGGCAAGAGAACAGTGCCCACTATGCCGCAGCTGCCGCGGCATTGCTCATGCGCAGCATTTCGAGAACAATGTGCGGGGTAAGATAGTCATGTCTGACATTTACATGATGGGCCGCTGTATGATGCTTTGTCCAGTAATCGGCAAGGTTGGATTTGCCTGGGTGCCAATAGAAGCGGAACTGGAGCTGGGCCTCTCTGTCGCGGAGCCAGTGGAAGCGCATGTCCATGGCTTTTGTGCGTTTTGGTTGGACTTTTGCATTGATGACTGCTTCCGCCATGGCATTGTCGGTTTGCATGGGAGTGGCTGGTTGTTTGTGCCCCATTTCTTCCAAGATTATTCTGATGTAGACGGCTTCTCGTGCATTGATGTAGAGTGCCGCGAGTTCAGCTTCAGTGGCGGAAGACATCACGTGTTTGATGATATGGGCAATGTTGAGAATGGCTCCATTGTTGGGTGGAATGGACGAGTTGTCGGAGAGAAAAAAGTGGCCGCCAGCTCTGCTTCTGGCTTTGGGTTCGCTGAGATAACTAGCATCTGAGTGCACGGTTAGGATCATCTTGCTGGCTGAGTAGGTGAGAACAGCTCGTCTTGAGTCGCCAAGTAATCCAGCAGCTGTTGTGTCTGTTTCATTGTGTCGGTTGTTGGTTGTGCTGATTGTGATGCTAATGCACTGATAGGAGTTAACAGAGTGCTGTCCACTGCCCGTCCGAGGAAGAGAAATTTGCCGCAGACTCTTTGGATGAAATTTTTGTCCTGTTCTGAGACAAGAGGGGCTGTTGAGGCCGATTTGGCGAATTGTTGTTTGGCTCCGTGAGCGATAGGTGTGTGGGGAAAAGGTTGTTGTTGTTTTTTCTTGAGCACATGTTGAAATTGTGTAAGGGCTTTTTTGACGTAGCCCTGCATGTGGAGATGAACTTTGCGTTGCACGTAATCCCAGTGAAGATGAATACCAATGTAGCGGGTGCCCGCCCAATCTGCTTTGACAGTGTAATGTTCCTGGAGGACTGACAGCAAGTGGTCTGCATCCTCTTTACGTTCATATTTGACCCCAAAGTTGTCGACGACCAAGGTGAACAGAATGCTTTGCTTGTTGTGGTGCCAAAGCCCCGGAACCAGCTTGCTTTGGAAGTAACCGTGTTTGTTGAGTCTTTTCTCGAGCAGTAGGTTTGCGAGTAAGCCGGCTTGTGGAAGGCCGTACATGCCCTTTGTGACTTCTATGAAAATGAAACCGTATTTGTTGGCCTTGTTGTGCAGTTTGTATTTGGTGATGATTTCGACGGGAATGTCGGTGAGTTTGACGCGTAGGTATTCTGGGCGCATAAGGGGTGTCATGAGATAGAAGTTGGAGATGTCGATGGTCATGAATTTTGCCGTAGGAGTGGAAATGGCGCTGTTGAATAAAAGTTTTGCCACGAGCATTTCTGCCGTTGGAGTTCCCACTTCGCGGGGTAGTTGATGCGGTCGCCACCAACAGTGAAAGCGGGTTCGGTTGGGTTCATCGGTCTTCTCGGACGAATCATGCACACGAAGCTGCCATACGTGACATCTTTCTTGCGATCCTGTGGTACTTCATGTTCAAAAATGAACCGGATCGTTTTGGTGCCTTTGACGCGGCCGCCTACCCCATCGGCGGCGGCCAAATTCATTTGCAGAGGACTTGCTCCAAGCTTGGGCAAATTTTGGAGTCCGGAGTAGCTGGCGATAGTTGAGCAGCTTGCCAGTGTCGAGATCGAGGACTGACATAGCCTGTTCCAGTTGGGTTTCAAAACTTTTTAGTTGTTTGATAAAGTCCTTGCGTTTGGAAGGGCTTTGCATGACTGCTGACAAAGCCTGATGTTGTTTTTTCGCGCTACTGAAGGTGGGTTGTCGTAGATTCGAGACCCGCTTGGGTCGTGTGGGTGCGGGCGACAGCACTGGTGGTGTGGCTTTGGCTGCAGCGACCCGTGATTGAGTACTTAATGCAGGTGGAGCATGGGGAAGATGAATAGTTGGTGGGTTGCTTTGCGCCGTGCGCCTGGCGCGTGTGCGCTCCACTGCTGCGCGTTTGGCTCGAGCTTGAACCGTGTTCACAGGAGCTGAGTGTGTCGACGCCGGTTGAGTTGGGTTGATTGCCACCCTTGGAAGTGTGGGCGCGAGCTGCGGCGTGTCCACCCTTGGAACTTGTGTGGAAAGCCTGCTTTCGTCGGCAGGGAGGACTGAGATAGTTTGCTGGGGGGATGACTGTGTGGATGCTTTGTCGATGAGTCGTTTGAGCTCCCCGATTTGGTGCTCGTGTTCCCCTTTGAGGTGCCCTGATAGGATTTCCTTGCAGTTGGCAAGCGCAAGCATGAGTTTGTCGGCTGGCGAGATGGATGGACTTGTGATGGCTTTGTGTTGAAATTGTACTGTATCGGAAGGCGCTCGCTTTTGGTGTGCTTGACATGACAGTTGTGGACGCGGTAGTGCTCCGGTGATGTGTTGAGGTACCAGCCGTCAACGCTGTGGTAAGCCCATGTGCCTCTGCTGTCTGTTTTTTCATGGATCTGCACATCGCACCCCATTGGGGCCAAAGGCATTTTGTTGTAGTCGAATGGCCCGCTTAGGTGTGCATAGGCGGAGACGGTTGGCGTGGCATTGGACTGCCGAAGAAGGTTGAGCGTGATTTCGGTTTGAGGAAGCAGTCTGTCCCAAAGGCTAAGTGGAAATGTTGGAGAAGCACCCGCTAGTACACTGAGAAAATGGGCCTTGAAGTTGCGGATGGCGACTTCAGCAGCATTTCGGCGATGGCACCCTGGTGGGACGAGCTCGAGCAGGAATTTGTATTTGTTGTCGATGTGGGTTTTCATGGCGGTGGATATCTCGTTGTCGAGGACATGCTTTTGGGTTGAATGCCCGCTCGTTGAAGGCGTCCGACTAAAGCGTCGTACGCTCGGATCATTTCCTCATCTTTGCGGCTCTTCATGGGTTCCACCAGAATAGCGTTGCTATCAATTTCCACTAACACCATAATATACTTGTTGCCCTGTTGCTTGTGGGGAATTTGCCTGTTTGATCGGAAAAAATAGTTTCGCGTACCTCATAAGTCTTGATAAAAATGTCTTGGGTTTTCTTTCCAATTAAGCGTTGTTTGTGGATGTACTCTTCCATGGGATGTTGGCTTTTGGTGGAGCGGACGTTTTGTCTTGTTTGGTTGAGATGTCCCTTTGGGGTTTCGTGGTTTCGGGATAGTACTTTCTGACGTTCTTTTCTGTGAGGAGAGGCCATCCAATAAAGTTTCCAGCCTTGACTGCCTTGAGCCAGGTGGATTTTACTGGGTAACCGCAAACGGCATGCATCCATTTGATGGCCTGTTCAGTGGAGGGTAAGTCGTAGACACTGTTGGTGCGTCGAAGAGTTTGCCTGGCCTTTTTGCTTGGTGTTCGAGGCTGCCATTGTCCTTGGTGTTGGTGCAGTGGAATGCGGTATCTGCCGTGCTCGTCGCGTATTCCCAGGAGGATTGGTTCACCCGTGCACGTGATGAGCACTTCCTGCTCATTGTGAACGGTGACCCCAGCCCGTGTGAAAATTGACACAGTACCAGCATCAGAAATTTTGCCGACACTCATTAGTGATGTAGGAAAGTCATCAAATGAGTCAGCCCGAAGAGCTTTGCTGGAGATGTTCTTGAACGGTAGCTGTGTGACGTGTTTGGCTTGACTGGAGCCTCCATTTGCTACACCGACGCGTTTGGAGGAATTGCGTAGGATGGGCAGTCCTGCGGAGATTCTGTCCTTCTCGCTGAGGTAATGCCCGTCCGCACCTGAATCATAGGTGATGAGAGTGGGTTTGTCATGAGAGTGAAAGAGACGTACACTCCTGGTGGTGGAAAAGTGCACACGTTTGTGATGCGGGATGAGTTGATGAAGTGCCCTGGAGACGGCTGGACGAAGACTGGAGGTTGCGTTGCGTCCTTGTTGCATCATTGGGACTTGATGGCGCAGGGTGGTGTGTGCTGTTTCTATGGCTTGGCGTTGCTTGTTGGTTGTGTCTTGTTTGGCCATGGCTGTGCGTTCCTGTTCCACATCGTCAATGCAGTGGTCTAAGAACTTGTTGTCTTGTTGGTTGAGGAGGCGGAGAATGCGACGGACATGTTGTTTACTTGGTGGTGTTGGCATAGTCTTGGTTTTGCCAGAGCGGCGTTTGGGTGGGTCTGCACTTGGGTTGGAGGTGGGAGGTGAAAAAGCAAAAGAGTTATGGTTGTTAAGAGTTTTGTTGTTAAAAACATAATCCTCGACTGATTTTGTTAATTTTATCTTGTTGCACTTCTTCCCGCTGACTACCTTCCATCCTTCGTCCATGTGTAGATCCCCACGCCGTCATTCGTTGTCGCTGTCATCCGGATATCCACCCATGTCGGCTGAGAACTTGTGGCGAGGTTTGAATGCGATTTCCATTTCGTCGCAGACCCAACGCTGCCTGTAACACTTGTGCTTGGGGTTCCAATGACATTTTGCCTCAGGGACGTTTGGGTGAGCAAGACGGCATTTGAAAACCTTGCAATGAGGGCAAGTGTTTTTTACCTTGTCTTGGTCGTCACGAGATTTGCTGCGAGGGTGGCTTTTGCCTCGCTCGCGCGATTTTCCGCGCTTACTGCCGCGGCCGCGCTTGGGTTTATCCGCCGAGGAGTCTGAGTCCGATTGTGCCGGGTTCACGACTTCTTCGAAGTCCATCGACTCTTGCATAATTTGAGAGAGGATGTTTGTGGCTTCGGTGATGGAGTTGGCCGCCTCGTTGGATTTTGTGGGTGGCGGTGCGTCGCTGAGATTGCGAACGGCATCGACAGCTGAAAGAAGCGTGATGATGGCGGTGAGCGAAGCTGCGGTGTGTTTGTGGTTGTCCGGTAGGTTTGACGAATGGTGATGGTGTGGAGCGGATTGCAAAATTCACGCCCCCAGCCATGTTGTACTGCCTCCTCGATGTTGGCGAGGACTTGGAGGGCCATGTGAGCTTCTGTGTGCAGCGCATCGTAGACGTTGACGCGGGTTGCGGCAGCTCGAAGATGTTCCATGTTCGTGGAAATGGTTTGGCGAAAATCGAATTTGAAATGGATGAGCGTGTTGAAATGCGAAAGAATGTCAACATAATTTGGGTTGATGGCCCCGGCGATGGCCGCTTCCATGAGCTCGTGGAGGGACCAATCGTCGACCGACTTGTAATCGGTGCCGTCGGCGGTGCGGAGAATGGGATCCGTGATGTCCTTCCCCACTTTTTCGGTGATGGCATCGGCAACACCCATTTTGGTGCCGATGGTGGCCTGATACGCATAGTTGATGCGATCGGCCTCGTCGATGGCTTCGGCTCTCGTTTTGATGGTGGGCTCGACGGGTTGTCCAGAGCTGGTAGAGAGGAGCGCAGCTTGGTTTTTGGCGCTGCGAAGGAGTTCGTCCGGTGTTTTGTTGTCCGTGGACTTGATGGAGTTGAGGACGTTCGGAGTTTGGGTGAGGAGTTGTTTCATCCCTTCTCCGGGGACCAGGGGATTGTAGATCTCGCGAGTTTTCGCTCGATGCCTGTTTTGAAGAGCATGATGGCATCGTGCTGGTACTGTCCATTGTCGTTGCGTTGAAGGGAGAGGCCAGCGACAAGATCTTTTGAAGCAGTGCGAAGCGTAGCCTTTGCGGTGTAGCAGGCTTCACTCATGCTGGAGTTAGAAGGAAAAATAGGAAAACTAGGGAAGATGGAGAAGCATCATGGGCATACTAATCATATCAATCCGTTTTCCTATTTTATGAGTCGTGATTTGCCATATGCATTGGCTTAGTATAAGATAAATGAGTGGTTGTCGTCTCACTAGTGTAGATAGGATATGTACTGTAAGTACTATATCATCATGAAGACCAATCACCATGACTGAGAGAGAGGTCGTCCTGAATTGGACTGTAGTTATACGAGTGAATGTAGGTTTCACAAATGTACTGCATGAGTTGCGTTCGGCGCATATCGTTTAGTGCATGCAGGGGGGTGGGTTGGTCTAAGACTTCCCTCTCTGCAATTGGTGGAGCACGATTAGCGTTGTCAATGGATGTAAGGTCAGTAACCACTGACTCATCCCACACAGCGTTTTGGTCCTCTGCCTCTCTCCAATCAAACAACATGTTATGGACAACAATTGTTGAATCGATATAACGAAGAATTCGTTTGAGAGAGTTCTTGTTGTTAGTAATCTTCATCCGTATATTACGTAGCCAATAAAATTGCCCTTTCCACAACCCCATGGTATGCTCACACACCACCCGTGGCTTAGCTAGCACAGTGTTGAATAGAGTCTTATGCGGATGAAGATGCAAACCATCACCAACAACACATTTGAATGCAGGCACACAAAACCATGATGGTTCATAAGCGGTATCACACATAACAAACTGGTTCTCCGAAAAATAGCTCTCAGGGTCCCTATGCTGCTTCATGTTTCTCCAAACTCGGTTGTCGTGTGCACTACCAGGATAACCTGTGCAGTATGCTCTAATTCTTCTTTCATCATCATTCAATACATTCACCGTAATTGAATATGCAAATTTTCTACCATGGTAATCCGCAGCATCATTGGATTCCGGCTCAATCCAAGGCGTAGCAACGTTCCATCTTGCATAATTGGACAATTCGGTATGTGAAACTCCTTCTCAATCCTTGCTGCAATTTCCTTACGTTCTTCTGCGTCGGGCCAATGGATGTAATCATTTCTTATGTTGCTGAGTGCTTTCACTATACGATCACAAGCCTTCTCACACATTCCTCTTGATACTTTGAAGGTGTCACGTTGTGTTGAGTTGGACTGAGCCTCATGTCCAACAAAGTGTAGCCATATCATCAGTTGGTGTTTCACGGGCATCTGAGGATACCACATCATCTTCAGAAAGAATGTTAGTAAGTTGGTCAAGTTGATTACGAGTTACCCTATACTTGCATAAAAATTCATCAGCATTCATCCAGCACATGTCGCCTTCTGTGGTTAGATCCTCTTCGAAGATGCTCACAGAACCCTTCCTGCACATGCGAGGGGCCAAATATCGCCTTGATTGGAATTTTGCAATATCCATTTTACTTGGCATACACAGAGGAACAAATCATTGTTTTCATCTAGGAGGTCTTCTTCTATGTTACCTTCAATCAGTTGGTCCAGATGTTCCAATGCAAATAGCCAGGACGCATTCCTGTAAAGAAACAGGATCCGTTCGAGCGTCCGGAAACGTAAGCTCTTTCTTCCCATGATGTATTGTTGTGATGCGCGGTCAATAATATTTGGAAGCCTGTCGAGAGACAAAATTCGTGGTCTTGATGTGAAGGCTCGTAAAAAATTAAATCATCGAAAGGTATTTAGATCATTATGAAAATGTGCTGGGGGCAGTCAAACTTTTTTCTATTATGCGTGCGATTGCCAACTTTGATCGTAAAATGGTGACGATGCACCATAAGTAATGCTACGGTACTAAAACATCAAAATAGCGAGATTTCGCAAAAAAGGAACGATAATGATAATGATAATGATAATGAGAAAAAGATTGACAACCCCTATTGTGGAGGCCTCTCTCTCTAGAGAGGAAGTGACACATCCCATTTTTCAACTGACGCTCCAAAAAAAATTGTCCGCCAGAATAGATCCATTATCAAAACTGTTCTACCGGGGCCGCCAAAGCCGTTTGTCGTCCATAACTCAACAACCAACCAGAGTTTTCACGATCGGATTTTTTGTTGGATAGCGCCGAACCAAACCAACACAACGATACCCTACTCGGGTCCATCGCATCACAAGCGGCTCCAAGAAAATTCGTAGACCAAGTCGGCGATTTCGGACACAGACGACCCTCATTTCCCTTCAGGCCGCCGTCCACAAGAACCACCTAAAAACTTTTGCGCCACCCATAGTATCCTGCCGTGCAACTGCGCGATGGATTTCTATGATAGCGCAACAAGAGATCACATTGTTCATGTATCGTAATCCGGACGGTGTTGTTGATGAAAAACGCATTAATTGTCGCCTGTCCTTTCATCCAAGAACGATTTCACCGCAGTATTGCTGTAGCACAACAGGCGGACAAAACAAATGATGAGAACACTAATGACATCCATGCTCACGATAAGACTTCTCAATCCAAATTCGTTGAGCAAGATCCACTTCATTCCATACCAGACTAATTTCTTCCACCTATTTTGCCTCCAAAATATATTCATATCACTCAATGGGAAGCATACTATACTGCATTTGGCAATTTGTTAATCCAGGCATGCAGAAGCCAACTTGACGATGATGTGCAATCAGATTCCACACTAGAAGATGATAGTGTGCTCATATGGTTGAATGATGGTGGTGTCAAAGAATTGCGGTCTAGGAGTGAAAGGCGGATGAAATGTGTGCAGAGAATGCCTTGGCTATGGAGGGGTAGGATGGCGGCGACGCCGCTTCAGGCTGAACATTTCTATTGTTGGTTCCAAAGACCTAGCCGTCTGAAAAATGACACAAAACTCAGTGACACAATGTAACATTAATCTTACAAGGAATATCATTAGCTTTGCTGCCTATATGTATCAAAGTGCTTCTCCCAAACGTGACTAACTAACGCCCTTTTCCGTTGGGATTAGTAACAGACTATATTGTCAAACCTATGCATCTAGCAATCTGACGATTGTGCCGTTACCCACTCATGAGATTTATTATCTGTTCTTCTTCTTCTTTTTGTCTTCCTTGTCACCTCCTCCCCCTAACAATGCCTTCTTAATCTGTCTGGCCACAAGGATGCCCCAATATGATTGCAAACACGAAAATGAAAACAATGACACACAAAGAATGTAGCATGTCCAGATAGGAACTCCATCGGGGGGATTGTCGTATGCTCTCCACACATCAGGAATGGCATGCCTGAAGAATGTGTATGGAAAGTAAATGCCTCGAAACACGAGAAAGGATACTGCGAAGAATATCTTGGAGAGTTCATTCAATTGATTTACAAATTTCATCACAGCAACACGTCGTTCGATGTCATGCTGCGTATTATTAAGCCAGTCATATCAAGCTTTTCGTTTTGGGTGGAACTGATCCACCACACTCAAAAATATTCAACTGGTCTCAATCACCCCAAAATAAAAGTGTACATAATAGTATCCGATCATTTGACCGTCAATGGAAAACATCCCACCCATGACTGCAGCCACGAGGAACATCCCAACGTGATGAGCGATCATGAGGATGGGACAAAGACTCCCGTGGGAATATCCCACAGTAGTATCGCGCCCTTGCCGTAGGCCAGTGGAAAGTCATGCGGGTTGGAAAAGCCAAACACTTTATCGTATATTGCTGCACGTCGAATTCCCATTCTTTCCAGGGCAGCAACGGCAGTGACGGCTGCTGCCTTGACGATGGCGGCAGCATTGGCGGTTGCCATGGGTGACAGCAGCAGTGATGGCAGCAACGGGCGGAAGCAATGGGCAGTGGCAATAGCAGCAGTGATGGCAGCAGCAATGGGTGTCGGCAACAGCGACAGTGAGGGCTGATCCCTTGGTGGCAGCTGCAGCAACGGCTTGATGGTTGGACGAGCGTGGGGGAACGGACTCCCTTGGGAGTTCTATCCGAATGTACATCGCTGCCAGAGCCATCGTCAAAACTGTATTTCCATGGGCGCCGAACAGGGGTTGGCTAGCTTGATTTCGCACATAAAAATAACAGCATCACGATTACCTAACATCACATCATGCTTACAGATGCTTTTACAATCTAAATTAACACGATCACGTGTTTTTTCACACGATGCAAGGTTTGTGGTAATAAAAATATATTAAATATGTGCATGATAATATTGAGAAAGGTACGGTACCATATCATAATAGTGCAGTGAACTATATTACAAATGTGCAGGTTTGATGAACTATAAAATTACCAGCAGCCGCTGCAAGATTTTTAGCAGAAGCTGTGGTGTGTAATTGATTGGCATTGTATGTGATATAGTTAAGTTGAAAACTGAGTCATTTTGAGCTCAAAAGACATTTACAATTAGTAAATAGATTGATGTGTTGTTCTGAGAACAAAATGTTATAGTATTGTTGTGAGTCACGTAAGGTTAGTCTATGCAGTTTTTGATGATAAAAAACGTGAATGCCTAAAAGTTATGGGCGATAGAGGATTAAGCTGGCCATAACTTCGGCGAACAATGCTCAATAGATCTGATGGTAGGTGGTTCAAAATAATCCCATTCAGTTTTATGGTAGTCATTTCAGAAGTGTTTGCAAGACAATGCAACAGACACTTTCTGCAGAAGTGAGTTAGCATTGTCTTCCATGTTGGTTTATCTGTCGTGGCTTCGTTTATGTATGTTCGTGGTTGTGTCATCGTGGCTTCGTCGTTGTGGCGTTGTCATTGTGGCGTGGTTGTCGTCGGGTTGTCGAAGTGGGTCCATTGTCCACACTAGTTATAAGGTACGATGAAAGCATGATTTGGGCAGAGAAATGGAATGCTGTGTTTTCATATTGTCTGTCATGTGTTTGCATTGAAAACAGTTTTTGGTGATGTATTTTTGTGGTGTGTTTAAACAGAAAACCATTTTTGGAAATCCAGTAAGTGGTGTGTCATTCTAACAAGTGATCAATATCAAGATGAGAAAAATGAATGCTGTGTTATCACATTGCAAGTAATGAGTTAACATTGGGTAATGTGCTACAATTTTGCATTCAGTGATGCTTTTATGTTGAAAACCTTCCTTAGGTTTTAGATTACGATGTACACATATTTTGGCAATGTTGGTTATAAGGTACGTTGAAAGAATGATTTAGGCAGAGAAAACGAATGATGTGTTTTCATAATATGGTCTGTCATGCATTTGCATTGAAAACAGTTTTTGGTGAACTGTAACATTTTTGGTGATACATTTACATGATGCGTCTATGTTGAGAAATATTTTTGGGGAATATGCTACAATTTTGCATTCCGTGATGCTCTTATGTTGAAAACATTCCTTAGGTTTTAAGTTACAACATACACAAATTTTGGCCATGCTGGTTGGTGATGTGTCTAACCTTATACAACATTGACATGAAAATTGTTTTTTGGTGATCAGTCTACATGTTGCATTTATTAGAAATCATTTTTGGGTTTGCAATAGAGTTGAACACAATTGCGATTTCAAGTTGTAAGTAGTGTTGTGTTCTTTGCTGTTGACACCATTGTTGTTCATTTTATTGTTGTGTAGGTTTCCGTTGCCAGCGGCCATCGTCGTCGTTATTTTGATTGTTGCGTGTTTGTTGTTGCAATCGTCATTTTAAATTTGATTGTTGTGTTGGTTTCCGTGTTGTGTCCATGGATTGTGCGGTGGCAGAAGTTTAATATCTGCAATGGTGTTTGTGTGGTAGGCTGAATTCTGACGATGTGGCGGAAATCATCAGGGTGGGTGAGTGTTGACACAGCACGTGACTTTTTACATTGTATGTTGTAGAAAAAAATGGCACGCATCAAAACAGGAGGGGTGGCAACTTCTTGCCCAGAGCCTCGGTACCAAATAGTTGAAAATAAAAGAAAACAAAATGGGAGAACTCACAAGTCAGGTGAGCAATGGGCCTGATTATTTTTTGGACGCAGGACTGTTGATCAGAGAGAACGCGGCAACGGGCCAATGTGGTTGATAATAAGTGGGAGGGGTATGGGGAGGAAGGGCAGGGTCAGAACTTTTAATTTTCAATTAAATAGTTGAACTAAAAAAATGGGAGAACTCACCGGTCAGGTGAGCAATGGATCTGATTATTTTTTGTTAGCAGGGCTGTTGAACAGAGAGGACGGGGCTACAGGCCGATGTGGTTGATAATAAGTAGGAGGGGTATGGGAGGAAGGGCAGGGTCAGAACTGACAATTTTCAATTAAATGGTTGAAAATAGAAAACATGGGAGAACTTACCAACCGGGTGAGCAATGGACCTGATTCTTTTTGGTAGCAGGGCTGTTGATCCGAGAGGACACAGCAATGGGCCAATATGGTTGATAAGAAGTGGGAGGGCTGTTGGGAGGAATGGCAGGGTCAGGACTGAGAATATTCAATTAAATAGTTGAAAATAAACAAAAAACAAAATGGGAGAACTCACCAGTCAGGTGAGCAATGAGCCTGATTATTTTTTGTTAGCAGGGCTGTTGATCAGAGAGGACGCGGAGATGGTCCAACGTGGTTGATAACAAGTGGGCGGGGTATGGGAAGGAAGGGCAGGGTCAGAACTATTTAATTTTCAATTAATTAGTTGAAAATATGAAAAAAATGGGAGAACTCACCAGTCAGATGAGCAATAGACCTGATTCTTTTTTTGACAGCAGGGCTATTGATCTGAGAGGATGCGGCAACGAGCCGATGTGGTCGATTAGATGTGGGAGGGGTGTGGGGAGGAATGGCACGGTCAGAGTTGCGATGATTTTCAATTAAATAGTTTTGCGCATAAAAAAATCAAAATCACCATAACACAACAACCAACCTGTCTTTTGAGGGGGCGTCAAGGACGCTGCGTTGCCGCGAATGTTGGGAAGAGGATGAGCCAAATCGCGGCTCAAAACTCCGTAAACTCACAGAGATAGAAGGGGATGATGGTCCGGTCCAGCGGAAATCCCATTGTCTTGTTTTGTTATGGGGCAGTGCAAAATGGACGTGGCGTGGCCATCTGCTTGATGATTCACGCACTTCTCCTGACAAGTACTGTATTGTATGGTAGGGAGATGACAGACAGGGACATTCTCAACATAGTTGACCAGTCTTTGGGTAACCGACTACCTATCAAAAATTTCAATGGCGGGCAGGTTTTGCGGGCAAAGTTGCTGGGGAACCCAAATTGTGTTGGCAGTCAAGGTGGGGTAGTCGGGTCTTAGTTAGTAAAATTTACTAGGATGCCACCCCTCCTATCAAGACCACCCTTCCAAGAAGCTAAGCTAGCGTGGCACGCACTAGCATGACTTTGCAATGAGTCTCTTTCGAATTCACAACAGCCCTTAAAACATGGGAGTTCATCGATAAGCATAAGTTGACTGGTCGCGGAGCAGCCCCAGAGCATTGAAGTGATCACGGAATTGCCTTGACAAATATGGTATAAACAGACCAGCCTCATGATAAATTTTTCTATTTTGAAGTGATCGTAATCGTTTTTTATGGGTGATGATTGTTGTATGGTGAGGTCAAGTACCTATCCCAACAGTTTTGCAATATTAAGTGATATTGCCCAAGTGTGATTCTAAGGGTTATGAGGAGTGGCGCCCAGTAGTCTTTTGAATTAGTAACAGCCCAGGTAATTTGCAAGGTCGCTTGCGTAGCAAAAAATTGACAAGACTGCTCGTGAAGGGGCCCCCAGAAAGTGGGAATCACGGAACAGCCCATTCGACCAAAGCAGTCCGGATTGGCCTCATGATCACTTATTCTCTAAACTAAAACCATTGTGATCGAGAAAGGCCTCGTCAATAGCAGTCAAGCCCCGTAATTTTTGGCCATGCTACAAATTGCTTTTAGATATAATTTTAGAGGTAATCGCATATCAACAGTCATTGAATACCCATGCGTATAAACCAAAAAGCTTAGGCTTTTACGGGTATTTCCACGAGAGTATATATCAATTCAACCATAAAGTGCAAAAGTGAAAAAAGTGTCTCACGACGGAGAAGAAGACAAAATCTGCTCAGTGATAAACTAAGATTTTAAAAAAAAATCTTGACAGATACGTTAGGTCCTACAAACTATAAAACAGATACGTTAGGTCCTGCAAACTATAAAACAGATACGTTAGGTCCTGCAAACTATAAAACAGATACGTTAGGTCCAACGAAATAATATTACGAGATACGTCATATTGCAGGTTTTCAACGGAACCATCTTTCAGTACATACCCTTAAAGTATCTCAAAGTTCAGCATTCCCGCAACCCCAACGGATTAGACACTTCAGAAAGCTTACCTTCTTCTGAACGTTTTGATGTGTCACACGATAGGCAAAAGTTTGTCCTGTCAAAAGTTAGTGCAACGCAGTAAATGGTATCTTTTGACATTTCCTGGCACTTATGGTACGGTATGGTACCATACAATAACTTCTTGATGTTTTAGAAAATAATCCATTTTCCTGGTGTTCCCTGAACCCCGTCAGCAGGCTTGGTTTGAACGTAAAACTCTCTATTGAATCCCGACTGCGTTTGACCCTATTGTATCGTGAAACATATATATTATGGTATCATGCTCAGCTCAGGACGAGGGTTCTCTCAACCTCTACACAGTATGTACAATACACGGTACCAGAGCATCGAGCATGACTATCACTTCAATACTATGTATGACGCTCAAGTTTTCACAAAATACTTGTCTTCGATGATATGTTAACTGAAACCGAGAATTGAAGCAACTGACTACAAGCTTGACGATCATTTCGCGCATCCCAAAGTCGTTTGCTTATCGGTGTCTGCAACACTACATCACTGTAGACTGATTGTTGCTGTAGCGTCGTCGATGACTGGCAGCACGTAATGTGTTGAGATCGATAACGAGGCTTTAGCAGCGTTTCGTCCCTTTTCGGCTTCAGCGTGCGCTGGTCGTGTGTCCAGATCTACAATTGTCTTCTCCGAATCGTCGTTTCCCAATGGCATCAGCGATCCCATTGAGGCGTTGGATCAAAGGCGCCCTTGATGAGGAGAATGTTTGTGGGGCTCTCTCCACGGCTTACGTCAAAAGCTCGCTTCGAATTGCCCTCTCTCTGGCGCAACAAATTCACAATGTGGAGCAACCATCCAACGTGGGGCTTTCATGTGGCCTTGATTCGTTGCCGCCTCCATTTCCTGTGGCTTGCATTGACTGGGCTGATTGCGTAACGATCGGCTTGAAGTCAACGAATCCGCCATGTAACCTTCATCATCCGCATCAGCATTTCACGATTCAAACCTCTCCCGACAACGGCCACTCCCATAACCAAGCCCTAACACCACTCTTCTCCACCGCAGACCGGCCACTCACCACCCCACCCAAAGTCACGGGAGTCACACTCAAAATGGACTTCGGCTCCTCCCCGAATCGACCCCCACCTCCCAACGATTCACCTCTCCCCAATCACTCGACGTGGTCCACCGTTTACGACGCGAATCGTGCGCCGTCCTCGTGGGAAGGTCCCACTCCATCTCCATCTCAAAAAATGTCAAATGGCGAAGCCGACGACAGTGACTCATTATTGCGATCGCTGCATATCGCGCTTGACTTAGATGAATCTGCTCCAAGCCCGCCTGCTTCTGACAGCGCTCAAGTTCAAGTGCACGAATTTGAAGATTTACTAGATGTAATCGCTCGAGATGCTCAACGAAGGGCGGAAGATTCGATGAACAGCTACCATTTTTCAAGTTTAGGCACAAGCGGATCTGCACAATACGACTCCAGAGATACAGATGAAGTTTGCTATCTCAGTGTTGAATGTGCGCAAATCTCGTCCAAAAATAGCATTAAACTCTGCAGTAACGCCGCCAGCAATCACGTTGACGCATTAAGAGAGAAGCTGCAGCGAATCTACTCGCTTGGGCTTGTACTCTACGAATTATTTTCGGGCGGAGAGATGCCACCGCCTGAAATATTAGTCGTTTCTTCTGCTTGCGGTCTTACTGCGATTTCTACCTCTGGAGTAGAGAGAACAATGATTGGTGTCACTAGCAATGACCATCCGAGAAATTCGACTGATTTCGCAAGCACATTAAAGATTTCACAGGAGACTATCATTGAGGGGGATGGACATATGTGTGAAATCTTGAACCGAAACAATTTCCTAAATGACAGATTGAATAAAAGACAATCTACCTTTAGGCAGTTTACACCCTCGAACTCGGTATCTTTTGCGGGAACAAGTGGTCCATCCCATGCACTTTGCAATGTGTCGGTCGAACATCTCCACATTAAAGGTGTTCCTCGTCCTCTTTGTGATTTAGTCTACAACATGATTGATTGCATCAATGGTGATTTCAGGGGGAATGATGCCTATAGTGAAATGTCTGGTGTCATTGATGATTTGCAGTTGATGCTTGACAAACCTTCCGTGTTCCTACAGAATTTAGACATAGACAAGCTGGTGCAGACGGGTTTAGAGTTTGACGACACATTGTTTGTGCGAGATCACGAGTTTGATTCTCTCCTAAGCACATATGGCAGGTTTGTAACCGGATCATCTGAATTGGCTATCATAACTGGCGTTTCTGGCACGGGTAAATCAGTCATGGCTAGGCGATTTGGCCATGTTATTGCTGCCAATGGGGGACTATTTCTTGAAGGGAAATTTGATCAGATGCCGGGGGTCAAATCATGCTCTGGTGTTGCTTCAGTGTTGAACGATTATTGCAATGTTTTGGCACGAAGTGAAGAATGTGAACGCGCTACACTGATTGCTTCTGAGCTAAGGACATCCGTGGGCACAGATCTTCGTTTCCTTATCCAAGCGATTCCCAAACTAGGCAAGATTCTAAACGAGGAATCAACAGATCAGCTTCCTGAACACGATTGTGCGAAAGCTACGAAGAGGCTTCACTATCTACTTTCTCAATTCGTTGAGGTCATTTCAAGATGTTTAGGAACTCCCATCACACTCTTCATGGATGATGTTCAATGGGCAGACTTAGCATCTACTTCGATAATCAGTCAACTGTTGACAACGTTACGGTCGTCGAACGAACGCACACAATTTTTCTTCCTGGGATGTTGCCGCGATAATGAAATGGACGAGGATCATATCTTTTGGAAAATGACAAAACATGTTTGCTCACTTGGTTTGAAGACAACGATTGTCAAGTTGGACTGCATGAACAAAGACACACTTCATGATGTTGTCGCAAGATTGTTGCATTTGTCGCCTCGTCTAGTGAGAAGTCTATCTGATATTGTCTACCACAAGACGAAAGGCAATCCTCTGTTCTTCTCGAGGATGATGCTATCTTTGAATAAGGAAGGCCTGCTACATTTGAGCCTTACCAGGCGTCGTTGGGAGTGGGACGAAGACAAAATCAATGCCAGAAAATTACCTGGTGATGTCGCAATGTTCTTTATACAAAGCATCGGAAAACTTCCGTCGGATGTAAAGGAGGCACTTGGTACTTTGTCTTGCTTTGGTGCTTCAATAGGCTGCGATATTGTTCAGTATCTTGAGACAAATCTTGACATGAACCTCATTGAGCCTTTGAATGTTGCAATTGCAGAAGGTCTCGTGACTAAGCATGGCGGGAAATATCGTTTTAGTCATGATCGTATACAAGAGGCGGCTTACGGTTTGATGGAAGAGCAAGACTGCTGCGTCCAGCATATGAGTAATGGTGAGCAGGGTTTTTCATTTTCGTTGCTTAGCTCCTTCCTTGCATTTTGTAGTGCCTTTTCCAACTCATGGTGCTGAGTGCAGCTAACTACATTTACTTTCTTGAATCATAACAAAAAGGGCTATCGCTTATTGATCTCGCCTTGATTACAGGAAAGCCATGTCTGCTCTTCACTGCTGTTACCCAAGTCAACCTCGGTGGCCCGTCAGCTGTTAGAGACTCGGAGCACTACTCCCTGATTGCCAGTTACAATCTAATGGCAGGTAAGAGGGCAATGGAGATGTCCGACTTTTCGTCGGCGTTCTCATTCTTCGATAATGGCATGTCGTTTCTACGAAAGAACCACTGGCAAGATCAGTACGACCTGAGCCTGGAACTGTTTCATTTAGCAGCAAAAAGTGCCGTTGCCATCAAAAATATTACAAGTTTAAATATAATCTGCGACGAAGTCTCCAAAAATGCGCGTTGCTTTGGAGACACCCTAAACACTTCCTTCGTGCTTATGTCTGCTCTTACCCATTCATGGGTTGAGGAATCCATAGAGCTAGGCATGACAACTTTGGCACAACTTGATGTAGACATCCCCAATTCGCCATCTCGAGAGGACACATTGCAGTTAATATCTCAAACACAATCAATGCTTGAAGGGATCCCTGATGAAACCCTTGTGAGCTACCATATCATGTCTGATCACAAGATGTTGATGGCGATGAAATTCTTAGCCAAATTAGAAAACTCACTACAACAAGTTAAACCTACTCTGCAGCCTCTGGTCACTATTAAAATGGTCAGAACTACTATTGAACATGGAATTTCATGCATGTCATCTATCGGATTTGCATATTTTGGTGGCATGCTAGCTGAGATAGGCGATGTCCGAGGAGGGTACAGATTCACAAAATTAGCCCTCGCACTTCTTCATAAGTTTCAGAATACTGATATGGCGGGAGAAGTAATTTGGCTCTCAACTGAAATTTTGTCTTACATCGAACCGTTGCAATTGACAAATGAATACAGACACCAAGGACAAAACATTGCCATGTCAGCCGGAGATATTCATTGGGCGTGCCTGAATAAATTGATCTTTTCCTCGACACTTATATGGTCTGGAGTGAAGCTACCGGTTGTAAAAGAGGCTTTTGCTAGGGCCAAAGTCGTAAGTAATCACGAAAAGTTGACGTTGTCTACAACATACGAGATCTCAGAACTATAGCCTTGCACATAAATTGGCACAAACGATCGGCGCATTTAGTTCATGGCGGAACAATGTCATCTGACATCACTATATTATCTTAGGATTTTTGAAAGATCTATATCGGTACTTATGGGAGACGAAAACGAAACCCTGAGCGATGAACAAATGACAATAACTGTGGCCGAAAACAAGAATCCTTATCAACTAGTCATTTTGTGAGAGTGTTTTTTGTCATGTGCTGATCTGCATTCATATTTGTGCTCATTCGTTTCTTGGATGTCTGCTTCAGTTATTTCCATAAGATGTTTTTGTGTTTGGTGCTCAATGGTTCTGATGATTTGAAACAGTGCGTGGTGAAATTCATTGAGTTTGACATGCCGTCTTGGTTTCTACTTTCTGGCCGTGCTATCCAGTCTTTTATTACAAGTCTTGCATCATTTAAGATTTATCGTGAGACAGGCGATCTGCTCTGGGCGGAAAGAGCTAAAACTCACAAAGAAAGAATATCTCGGTGGAAGGAGCAGGGTTCGTTGTGGAACTTCGAACATAAAAGCTACTTGCTAGATGCAGAGGAATGTTACAGCAACGGTGATTTTAAGCGAGCTCAAGTCTTCTACAACAACGCAATATCATCAGCACAGCGACACAAATTTGTTCATGAAGAAGCAATATCTTGCGAGCTGGCAGGAAGCTTCCACTTAAACATAGGCAACAAAGAAAGTGCCTTGAAGCATTACATTGATGCACATGGGAAATATCTTGAATGGGGTGCACTTGCCAAAGCCATAGAACTTTCTGCTGTTATCCAACGAATACTTGCTGGTGCCTCAACTCTTTCTGAACACGGTTCTAGAGTAAGTAGTGATAAGCTGAGCACTGATTTCGACGCAGGCACCCGAAAGAGAAGGCCATTATGACAAATGTGAGTGACTGGGATGGTTTGATGAGACATTTCTGTAGATGTTCGCCTGTGTTTACTACATTTGCCAATCTCTCAACTAGAGGATTATGTTAAGAGGTTTGTTTCTTCCTTAAATACAATTAGATTTTCCTGTGTGGTCTAAAGGGGGGGGGGCTACCTGGGGTTACATAAGAAGACAAAGCCCAGTGTCGTGCATTAGAAAGTAATTCATCTGTCTCTTAACAAACATGATGTATGGGTTTGAATTAAAAAATATATCATTTGACAAGTTAGCTGGATCAAGTCAAGATTTTTCAAAATCTTTGTTGTATAGTCTGACCAGGGTACATCAGACATCACTCGTACACTTATTTTTGCCTTAGTTGCCCACCTTTGTGTACCTTTGATTTGATTCTGGTGGACAGGATCTCTGGCTGAGCTGGGCGAACATTGTTGAAACAACTAATTAAAACAGAACTAATGTTCTGCTAGCCCCAACACGCACGTCAATTGCAGAGGTTGCTATTTTTAGTTTTTAGAATTATGGTGGTGCTGGTGACACTACCTCTTTGCCATTACTCAGGAAATTCCAGTAACTTTGGTGGTAAGATTACTGAAAAAGAAATACTGAAGTTCGCACAATACTTGCAGAGTAAGACATGTTGACATCATAAAATAAGACTTGTCTTGACACAGTCTGCAATAATATTGCTGGAACCTTCAGTAATTCTGGTCTGGCTACTGCTAGATTACTGGTTACTGTGTTTTAGGGACAGTAACCAAAATCGGTATTTACAACATAGCATTTTAATCATGCAACACACATGTGCTCAATGATTCCTACGGGCTGGGTGGACATGGTTACAGTAGCTAGTTACAAAACAGAAGAAACGTCGTCCTTGTCCCAACATGCAACTTGGTTGCAGAGGTTGGTATCTTTAGAAGTATAGAGGTGGCTCAACACCAACACTACATTTTCTGTCTTGCAATCCATGTGGGCCCAATGATTCCTCCATAAAAAACTAGAGTTCTCTTCATGTTCAACTATTTCTAAATGTACTCACAAAAGATCTTCTGGAGAATCCGCAAGAGCCAGGAGGATCTGTTGGATCTACTGACAAAATACTACGTCTGTTCCATTGTATTTTTTCAGTCTCCCCAACAATACCAGGCCTCCTGTCTGATAGATTTGGTAAAATTTGACAGAAAAGTCAAGGTGATAGACAGCACACAACCACAGCAATGCCACAAGACACTCAAAGACAAGGGCCAATCATATGCCTTGCACTAGCCAGTAATTTACTTTGACACATGCTTGCTGGGGAACACATCCCAGCATCCGATAAACCAGAAATCCATGTGTCTGACCGCATGCAGTACCATGGTGAACAGGTCAGCAAGATCTTCTTGATGAGATGTAGGCAACAAGGGCTTCGACCATTGCAGCTGCCAACAGCTTCACATACTGGATGGTAGTATGTGATTGAGGTAGACTTCGTCTTGAGTGTCGACTCAGGCTTGCTCACATTGGTGATAACAGAGATGTTATCACCACATACATGTGAGGGACCCTCAACGCGACACCCATCATATGGACCTTGCAGATGCCACACAAGTTCTCAACTTAGTTTCACATGTCTGGGACATGCCCTGGATATGTGCTTGGCCATGTCCTATGGCCTTGATTCCTCCAGGACAAGTTGTTATGTGGACACACTGACATATATCAGTGTTGAGTCCCATGTTCTCCCCCCTGTCCTCAGAAGTTTTGACTCTCTACGTATTTTAAGTATTTTTGTACCACAAACTTTATGAATTGCACGTATATGAATGTAACATGCATGCAACAGCTGCCACTCATGGTATGTTTCACCTGAAAGTATCAAAAAGAGCCTTCAAAAAAGTACACACACCATGTCCTCTCACATCCTGTCATGTCCTCTGTGTCCAAAATTTAATGTCCTGTATCCTCCTTTCAGAACACTAAAAACATGAAATGTCTAGGACATGTCCTGGATGATGTCTTTTTCAACAATTTTTGGATGCGGACACAGTCGACATGTGAAACTAAGGTTCTCAATGCCATATTTCATGATGGAATACTTGATGCCAAACAGTCAGGTGACAACTGTGGTGCTTCTTTGGGAGCCATTCAATCATACCATGGTTGAGGAAGATGAAACAGCTAGTTCTCGAGCATTGAGCATTGGCCCACATTGTCACCAGTGTGGTTAATGTCTACCCAGATTCGTAGCATCACACCCTTGCCAAGGGGGTTTGGATCATTTGCTGAAAAACACCGGTAACCTCCCCGTACACTCGAGTGTATGGGGAGGTTACCTGAGCCCTCGGAATGGTTTCTTCCGGTAACCTCCCAGTACACTTCTGTAACCCTCCGGTAAACTAGTGTACGGGAGGGTTACCAAAGTCTACCGGGAGGTTACCGGAAATTCGAGACCAAAAGGAGCTTTCGGATTTATTTCTACGAACGATAGGAATTGGTACGTTTTTTACAGGAAAACAGACTTCTCAGTAAGTCTTAGAATTGATATCAATCTAATTAGTGGCTATAACTGCATTACTTAGACGGTAAAAAGATGTTTACCGGTGGCATACCGGAAGTGTACGGGAGGGTAACCGGAAGTGTACGGGAAGGTTACCGGAGAGTACCAGAGGGTTACCGGAGTGTACGGGAGGGTTACCGGAGTTCGCACAAGAGTTACTTGATTTGCCGAAACACAGATTCCTACATATGGGAGGGATCTAAGAGTGTACCGGTGGGTTACCGGAGGTAGGTAGGTTACAGGTGGAAGCTAGCTTAGGCTTACTTATTATGCTACGCCTACCTGCATACAGTAGCCCCTCACATCGCCCACCACCCCGAGCCCACCAAAAATGACACACGTGCAAAAATTTCAGCCCCAACAGAATGCTCTGCTAATCCGCCGCAAAGCTCCACTCAAACCTACTGTGATTCCTCTACCACACCATGGTAATCTCCGCATCAACCAAAGGGTGACCATGCATCATGGCAATGGGCCACTCAACCCGTAGTGTCATCAAACATGTTCCAAACGTCAACGTCAATCATAAGTCACCATCGCAAAACTAGCGGAACGGAAGCAGATGTTTCATGTCTATCATCAGTTAACATCGCCGCCCTCATGGATAGGAAGCAGGGGTTTGTTGCACTTCATGCAATTCTTGTCAAGAAGAGAATCAGCCTTCCCAGTCTTCCTCATTCCATCACGAAAAGACTTCTTCAGATACGTGAAATTGCTTTCTGCCTGAAAACCCTCTTTGGTACCATGATGACACTTGCTCCAATCTACTGCACATTTTGTTTTTGGTGTTGTCATAAATTTGATTATCTGACATCGACTTCTCTTGAGCGTGTTCCCATGTCTGTCGGCAACATCAGCGTCTGGACTGTCCATCATATCTTCCATGCAGCTACTGCACATGGCCTTCCTGCAGCTGGAGAACCCACCACGAGACATTCAACACGGGTAATACTGAAAAGTGCATGTATGTTGAGCACAACTTTGATGTATGAGGTGAATATATGACAGTAGTACACCAGATACTCATGAGACCGCTTTTGAGACCCTGCTAATGAAGCTAAAAAGGAAAGGACGTTACATATCGAGGATGCTAAGGAAACAATTAGGCAGTTGTCTGTACTCACGGTGCGAAAATATAGGAAGAAGAATGAAATAAATTGTACGCATGAAGTGATAAGTAATACAGGTCACAAAGGTATTTTATCATTCACTCACCACCAACTCTCTCTCTCCAGATTTTTCAGCAGGTGCTTGTGGCACCTGTTTGCGTTTTGTGTCCTAAATACACAAGTAGGAGAAGATAACCAATGTTAGTCAAACAATTAAATTCATGCTAGATGAAAATAAATACTTCTACCTCATTTAGCCGAGCCGTTCAGGGAGACGCCTTGGCACGCGAATAGTTTTGTTCCTTTTGCCCCTTTCTTTGAGTGCCATTCCTTGTCTCGAAAGTGACTCTCAAGCCTGTTGGAACCTCACCCAATGAACCTTGTACAGCCTCGCCTTCCCTGGTTTCTTATTAGAATACAAGATGGTCTGGACAACCTTGTCTATGGCATCCTAATTCACAAAGAAGAAATGAATGCAATGTGGGTGACACAAGAAGGTAAAACAGGAAATAGCAAGAAGTATGCATTGAATGGAGTACACTGATACCATAGCCAAGTGCTCGCTTGCTCTCTCTTGCATCTTTCTCTTGTTGAAATCTTCTATGACATCAGATGTAATGCTGCCTTTAGGTTGCCAACTATCTTTATAATCTCCCGTCCATCTGATCAAGTATTTTTGCTGACCATTTGATTCAAACTTTGAATGAAGGATTGTCTCAACTGAATGCTGCTGATGCATATTGATTGATTCCTCTCCATTGTCGAGACTTGACTTCGATTCACCATCTTCACACTCCGTAACCGCGGTCTTCTGCAGACGAGGCAACAGTCTTTTGGAGGAGGACTCGAAGAATTCAAGTGCGTTGGTTCCCTATCCCGTCGTCATCTGTGTTTGTTGCTGTTCCTCCCGCTGAGTTTCTTGCGGTTGAACTAGCTCGTCAGGCAGACAATACCGGCCTGTATCATGCCCCATATCTGTCTGGGTTTGCTGTTGTCCCAGCTGCTGAGCCTGTTGCTCAAGCAGACGCACCCGTTCCTTCATTTTCTCCAACAGCTGTAGATCACTCTGCTGTTGTGGCTCTGCAAGTTTCAGAGTCATCTGCTGCTTCTCTGACTCCATCCGACGTGGCTGTTGTAGATGTAGACCACTCTGCTGTTTTGGCTCTGTGCCAGTTTCACCTCCATCTATGCTGTTTCTCATACTATCATTCATAGGATCAATCTGAAGCGGGTGCTGTGTCTGCTGCTTCTCGTCCATCCGCTGCATCAGCACTATCCCTGGAGACTGCTGCATCCGTTGATGGGGATCCATCCACTTCTCCTGATCAGTGTTCACCATCTGCGCCATTTCATTGTGCTGCGGAGCCCTCCATTCAAACTGTTGTTGCTGCCCATTCCATTGATGCAGCTTCATCAGCTGTAAGAACTAGACCTGCTGTTGCAGCCCTATCTTTGGAGGCTACTGGAACTGGACCTGCTGTGGCAGCCCTATTTTTGGAGGCTGCTGGTGCTGCCACTGCCGAGACTGTTCCAGCTGCCAAGGATGTTGATGCGCAATCCTCCAGTGTTCCTCCACTTGTCGGGAATTCTCTGTTGGTGGAGGATGTTGCTCCAGCCTTCTATCATGAGAGAAAGAGTCGATTGACGATGACTCGCCTTCTATAGATGCACCGAGATCAAGTACATCATCCAAATCAGGAGGGAGAGTGATGCTTGATGAACAGTTTCTCTCTCGATAGCAATCATCCATGCATGATGATGGCACTTGCCAGGAAATCCCTGCCCTCTTTGCTCTTGAGATAGCAGCTTGTAAGAGGATCTTAACTTCGTCTCCACTATTGAGATGTGCTCGTAGATGTTGTTCAGCTGTGGATTATTGTCAGAAAAATTCCCTCCCTTGAACAATTGCTTCTGCACCAAGATGTATGTCTTGGATCGTCCTTTTGCCTGATTATCAAATGAAACTTCAATCTCATAATGATCAGCATGCGCATGCTGTTTGCCCCCTGCCTTGGTTCTCACAGACATTCCAAATAACTTTTCCTCGAGATGTTGAAATTTCTTCTTTACATCTACACAGGCAGAGTTCGCAAGTTTGACTAGGCCATGATTCGACACCCTTCTTTTTGTATCTGCCTTATCACTGATAGCGTCACTGATGGTATACAGTGGATCCTGAGTTGCTCCATGCACAACAATTGCCATAGGAAGCGTTTCTTTGAGAAATTCACTGTTCTTGGTGTTGAGACTGTGAATGTTTCTCCAATTTAGCTGGAGACAACTTAAGACACTTCCCTTCCAATTACACATAAGGTCTTCAACATCAGCAGTGCTGGTTATTGGCTGACCTCTGCTAGTGTGTCCGCTTTGATTGAACGCTGCGACTATTGCTGATTCGAATGAAGCTTTCCCGATGCTGAGCACATCTTGGCGGATTGAGCATAACCTTTGAAGGAAATCATGCACATTTTCCTCTGTAACAGCAGGAAAGCTACTACCGTTCACGCCAGGATGGATATGAGCATAATAGGACCAGTATTTTGTTGCATGTGCAACATTGAGACCCCCCTTTTTGTATGGAACGAGTCCGCCATCCAATATAACAACGCCTTCCCTAACTGTCTCAACACTGATAGCAAGTCCGTTTGTGTTCGTGGCAATCTTCTTTTGTGCAGCAATGGATGGATGATTTGGGTCTGTGATGTATTCCGGGTCCCGAGCTTTGCTTGGCGAATGAGAGCCATTTGAACTAATTCCTAATTCTTTGCTGAGAGAGTTTGTGTCTTCCCCTTCACCTAAACCCATGAGATTGTTCGAAGGTGTGGAAGATTTGCCCGTCGGATCTGTGGTGTTCTTTTGAGCCTCACGAAGAGGTGACGTTGGAGCGAGCACGTGGCCCGCTTGAGTACACTCAGCACCTGTGGCCTCTGGTGTCGGCGACCAGACAGCATGGTTGACATAGTTGTTTCCGTGAGTATTATTAATGTTAAAAACCACAGGTTGTGGATTATTTGGTTGAGAAATCATTTTGGGAAGAATGAAAGTAGTTACCGTACTATGTGGCTATTCATGGAAAAAATGATGTCAAACAACGTCGGGGCTGAAAATTTGACACGTGTGTCCACGGGAGTCTCAATTAGGAACTAGTACTTAAAAAAGCAACGGTCAAAAAATAAATATGTGTGGGCTCCGTGCTCTTCCATTATTCTGCAAAGAAACTGGTGCGAATTGGTGATGGGGTATTCTCATCTTTTCAACCAGCGCTAGGATTGCTTCAACTGTCAAAAACAAGAAGAAAATGAATTTGACTTGTAAAGTTTGCAACCTTTCATCCATTTACGATGGCCCCAAGAGGGTACGAAGTATGTTCATGTCAGATGCAGGGGATGTAAAACAGATTTCCTCCGCTACGCTGATTGTGAATTACTCGTTGATCTCAGAAATAGAACATTTGTGAGATTTGGACATACTCCGGCCTCTCATATGAGACAACATTTTAAGGTTGCACACAGACACGCATTAAGCAACGAAGAGATCCCTACAAAAGATCGTCGAAAGGGTAAACGACAACGTGTAGAGTACCCTGAGGCTGATTCTCATGAAGGTCATGATCTGGTGGAGGAACACGATCTCTTTGTGGATTCAGTTGAGTATGGTGTTGACTGCAACGGCATCGGTGATTTTAACGAAGATGATACTAGTGATAGTCAATCAACGGCGGAAGATTGTATAGATGACAAAAATCTGTTCAATCCATTACTCATACAGAATGAAATGGAAAACCAGCTGATGGAATGGGATGATATACAAAACGAAATATTTGACCGTTATCACGATTACATAATGTGTGACCTGGATCCGAATTCTCCACCTATGGAAGAAGATACCCCGTTGGATAATGACGAAGATGTTGCTGACGATGCGGACATGCTCGCTATCACCGCATATGAGGATGCTGATTGTTATTACAGCTATGATGATTTTTTGTTCTTAGACACTCTGGAAGAACAAGATAAGTTCCTTAGAAAGAACAGTGTTCGGAAGTCTCACTGTCAAAACCAGCTGTATTTCGATCAGAAGTATTTCCAGAAGGCTAAAAGTAATTGTGGCCTGTAAACAACAATTTTGGGTGTCAACCCCAGTAAGTAATTAAGTCTTTAGGAGTATTCAAATGGATAGCAATCCAAAGATGTTTTCATCCCTACCAACGATTTCATTGACAATCTCATCAATGGGAAAGTTCCTAGCGACCAGTATCCATGTTTCGACCGACTTCAGTGGCGGGGGTTCCATCGCTGATTCCACACATTCCCGGATCAGTTTGTCGTATAATGTCTTGGTGTCTGCATTTGCTAATTGTCTCCAATTAAAACAACATGGTTTGGACTTGGAACGTATCATCAAGGTACTATAAGCTCTGGCCATATTGCATTCCTTTGCCTCTTCATCCCATGATAAGCACTCAATCAATTTGTCTTCGTCGTCTTCCATCGGGGTAACAAGCATCCATTCATCGCAATTGAGTGTTGTCATCTTTTCGTGTCTAAGGTTTTCTCTTGCTTGTTCACTCAATAATCGTTGTCTTCTGTCACGGTTGAGAAAAGACCAGTCTAAGTGTGGTAGCAGTTGCCGGAGCATATCTTCCACGGGTAAATAATATTCTGAATCTGAGGACGGTCTGCAGTGGAAAACCACTGACCAGAACAGTTGTGGCATCATCTGAGCAATTGCGATGGGGCGCAAAAGCTCCTTTCCAGTATCAATCACGTTTTTGTTGTCGTCTTCATCGTTATCATCAATGTAATTATCATCATCATCAGTTTTGCTCATGTAAGCATTCTCAATGACACTCTTTATAATGTCCAGTGATAAAAGGCTGACTCTGTCAACGTACTGCCCTCCCTTCTTCGACATCTCTTTTCCATAAGTAATTTGGTGCGACACACAGTGATCTTCTCTTCTTTGGTGGAATGTTGATCCCAACACTGTTCCGGCATCAACATTGACACTCTTCACAGGGGCCATAAAGAACTGACCAAGCGTTGCAGCATGTACACGAGCGTGTGCCTGGGAAATTTCCTGCATATTTGCCAGGGACATTTTGTATACTGCTCATATTTGCTTGAACGGTTTCCCACCACCACCCCTGTTGAAAGCCTGAACTAAGAACGACGATAGGTCATCCGTGCTCTTTAAAACGATAGTAGATCTTTTTGATTGTAATGGATTTCTTTTTCCTGTGGGGTAAGAAGTTGTATGGTCCGATATTCTATGGCCAAATCCTTCTGTCTTGATCTCTCTCGGAGTTAGATTATCGGATTTAGCGGTTTTGGAAACATTGTTGCCGTCTGATAAGCAATAGCCTGGTCCACTTATCTGTATTTTCGATGAGGATACTTTCTTTTGTTTGTTCAGATTATGTTTGATCATTGCGTCTTGGTCCTTGAGTGCATCCTTAAAGGAAGACTTTGCAACCTCGGCTGCTTTTCTCTTCGGTCAAAGTTGTGTTTCTCTACGACGTATGCGGACAATTACATTTTCGTTGGATTGCAAGGGCAAATCTCCAACAACATGCTTCCCCATTATATCAAGCAGTTTTGGAGGAAATCCTACCATAAGCTCAGGGTGAAAATTTGCTCTGTCATTTCTTTTGACTTTGAATCCATCAAGAATCATTTCATTCAACATATCTAGGGGTGTGCTTGTTTCTAATTGCAGCTCTAGCGTTATCGATAGAGTTGCAGACTTGTTTCCCCATCCCTTGGGAGTGGTGCCTGAGAATTTTATTTTCAACACGCTGTTTGTCTCCATGGTGGAACATTATTTGTTGGAGAGAAGCGGAAGACCCTCGTTCGACGTTTTATTATTGTTTTTGGGTTTTCCTGTGTGTGGTTGATTGTCAAGAGTATGATGACATACGAGACTACATCCCTCTGTACAAAGAAATAAGTACAAATTATGTAGACACACGTGCCAAAAATTCAGCCCCGCATCAAGTGACACTTCTTTACGTCGCCCTAACGAGGCTGTCTCCTGTGATCTAGAGTACACTAACATTTTGGTTGCAGAACCAATGCACGCAACCAATTGTCAATAGTGCTACACAGACTTCACACAGAACAGTCAACACATCAATCATGCCCGTGACGGCCATAATGTAACAATGGAACCACGGGGGATCGAGACGGAAGATACGAAGTGTCAATGATGACTTGAGAGGAATCGGATGAACGTCAAGCATGCAAGGGATCAGGAATACCACAAACGCACAATTCTCAAGACGACTCGGGACCAATTCTTCGAACAAAAGAAAATAAAATTCTGGGATGGTGATAAAGACAACGGTGAATGGCGTCACGCAGTGTTCCCCTGTAGACATGACAGCGCCATACGGGTTAAAGGCTAAAAAAATATCTGGAGTCATTGCAAGGCGGGAACATTCTCCTTATTTTGTGCTCGCAGAAAGTCGTATTAAGAGAGACGAATGTGCTTTTGTTGCGAAGAACGAGTCGTATATAACCGTCCGGCAATTGACTGGTTTTGTTACATTTCGGGGTAAAGAACATGTCAGGCTAAAATGGTGGAACAAGAAGCATGAGGAATGGGTGGAAAAAAGTGCATATGTGCAAGAAAGGCCGTCGTCTGAACGGAAACGCCAAAAGCCTGATGTTTTGACTTCATCCAAGATTGGGGAATTGTCGAACACCCCATCTGAAAGAAATGATGATGTCAGTGACATAGTGCTCTCAGACAAGCAGGAGGCATTGTTAATGGAAATTTACCCAAAGATGCGGAAAGAGGCTGCGAAATTAGTGGAAGAAGGATTACATCGTGACACATTCGATGCTGTGCATCGAGAAATTTGTTTTGAACGATCTGTGGATTATTGGACGAGGGAACTCATCAATGCATATGACAATGTTATAAGGAATATTTACATTTTGGAAGAAGACCTTGATGGGCAGCTCGTCGATTTTTTGGAAGAAATAGAATCACAGGACAAGTTGAAGGTCTACGCATCAGTATGGGAAGTGGATGATAATGGCAAAATTGTCTACACAAAGGATGGCAAGGTAGTTCTCAACAAAGAACCTTCAGCGATGCTTTTGAGGATAATGGGGAACCAACTGAACGCACCGATTTTCGTGATGGTACAGATGGGAACATCTCGATCCCTTGCGGAAGCGCATAAACTAGCACATAAAAATGTTTTCACAAAAATGAATGAAGACAGATCATTTATGAGTCGAGAGGATCTTGGAAGAAAGGCAAGGGTGACTTGGAGACTGATGCCCCACGAAAGTTGGCAGATCTTTCTCTTATGTGGGAAAAGATGACTGGTTCTGCTACAGGAACAATTTCAGAATGCAAAGGTTGTGAACCCAATGCATTGGTAAAAGGTGCATTGATATCAGGGAAAGCTAACGCTATCAAAAAAGTCTGCGTCAAGAAAAGGGAACGCACAAAGTGTTGTATCGAATCCTGTAGCAGCTATGTCCACGCCATCTGCAAGGATAAAAAGTTTGCTACAAACATGCCAAACCAGAGCACAAGAAGAAATGTGCTAATTGTCATATAAACTTTGCCCAAGTTGGTGGTGGGTTATGCAGAGGTTGTTTTGGTGGCAAATCAAAAGCAAAGCAGTCCTTACGATGCAAAATTTGTAAACTGAACACAGCTAGTCGTATCGGCGGGAAGTGTGCGGGTTGCCTTGATGTCAAGTGCTTTGATGTAAAAAGAAGTATCCTAGGAAGAGAAAGCCAAAGAAGTGTCTTGGTGTGCGAAGAAAGAGGCAGAAGACATGAGAATGTCAAGCTTTGGTGCCGAAAATAAGACGCGGGGGACAGGTAAATAACAATCGTAAATCTAGATTAATGATTTATAATTACTTCAGGCTAAATAGAACCATGTTCTCTATTTTGTCTTGATTGTTTCAATCCTCTTCTCTATCTCGTCCAATCTTGTTTTTGCCTCACACAGTGCAGCTTTGAGGTATTCAAAACGTTGTCTGTCAGTTTCACAAGAAGGAGTTTTAATCTTGGATATGATGTCATACATAGCATCAAGTTTGTCAACATTAACAATGTCCTCGGGTTTCCTCTGGCAGATTATGGCAAGGTGTCCAGCATAACTCACCCCACTGGCCCGGTAATGTTCAGCACTTTTCTTGTAATTGCTTAATGGTATGTCATCTCCCATTTGGCCACCGTTGCCACCAAATCTAGCAACCCTCCTATCTCTTACAACTTCCATAGATGACAATAAGTGTTCTGCATAGCATCCGTACAAGCATGCTAAACAATGGTGCAATTGCGCTACAAGTTGGTGAAACTCCCCATCGCATGTTTCAATGTTGAGATTCAATGCTGTGGAGTATTCTTCAACGGCAGGTGCCAAAAAGCCATTGATTGCTTGGATTTGACCTAAATTTTGGTGGATTGTAGCAAGATCTTGTTTCATTCTCTTTACCTGTTCATCTGTGTATTGATGGGGAGGAATTCCGTACTCCTCGAGAAATGCAACTCCATCGAGTACTATGCCAGCGGTGATAACCCTTGCTTTCTCGAGGTTATGAAAGGCGTGTTCGCGAATTTCTCTGAATGTTTCCAGACCAGTTTGGTTATTGATATAAACTAGTGACCATTGCAACTCATTATATGTGCTGATGTTCAGGAATGATTTTCCAAGTTCAGAATACAATGGGGCCACTGCAGGAAATAAACTCGCACGGAACTTTTCATCGTCAGTTGCGTCCTCTGGTAGCCACTTCTTCAATTCTTTGTCAACTATAGTTTCCAGGTACTGGCAGAGCATCCTTGATCCATCGTTGGGGTTCCCGTGTGAGATCATATGGAATGCAAGTTTACAGCGATTGTTGCTGTTATCAGAATGTAGAACACCATCGCCCATAAGAGCGAAATAGTCCCCCATCCATGTGTTTCTTTCGTCGCCACTTTCCATGATGATGCTGTGTTTGTTATTCACAATCAAGGAACACTTTTGCAGTGTTGACAGGCTGGCAGTTGGGAAGACAAGGGTGTGAAATAAGAGGAATGGGTGATCTTACCGATTCCATTTTCTAGCCATGGAATTTTTGTCGAGGAGGGACTGCCTGGCGAGTGGCATGTCTTGTTACGGAGATTATCGACGGGCTGAAATTTTGCCATGTGTGTCTACTGTATTTGTACTGATTCCTATGTATTATTTTATCCATGTGTCGCGCCATTTTCCATCAATTGATGCGAATGATACATGTCAACATAAATCTCTATTGTACACAATCTCTGCATGACACAAAGACCGAAGACCGTGCCAAGCGTGGCATTATTATTTCACAAATGGCTCGGACCAAACAAACTGCTCGCCATTCTTCTGGCGGAAAAGCTCCCCGATACCAGCTTGCCACCAAGGCTGCTCGAAGAATGGCCCCTGCATCGGGTTAAAAAGCCTCATCGTTATCGTCCTGGCACTGTTGCACTTCGTGAAATCCGTCGCTACCAAAAAAGCACAGATCTTCTTATCCTCAAGGTGCCATTCCAGCGCCTTGCAAGGGAAGTTCTGCAGGATTTAAATAGGCCGGGTTCCTATAAACATTTCACCGCGGAACGTTTTCAGGTGACTTCTTTGTTGGCTATTCAAGAATCTGTGGAAGCATTCAGCGTTGGACTGTTTGAGGATGCATTGTGTGCCATCCATGCCAGGACGGTTACCATCATGCCAAAAGATATGCAACCCTCCCGGCGAATTCGAAGGGAATATGAGAGGTTTAAGTGAATGAGGTTGGGTGTGAAAGTACTTTGACAGAACAGAAAAAAGCGTCATACTAAGGGGACTAGGACGGGGACCATACATAAATTCTTGTATAATTGCCTTCTCATCATAACCGGTTTGAGATATTTTTGGTCACTTTTGGTCACTTTCTGCAAAATGGTCACTGGATTTACCAGTTTATAAGTTATAAATTGCCACCAAAATACTATCCTGTTACAATAAATTTCATTATTCTACTATTACCCCCAATTCTTCTTCACACATGACAAACGAATCTGGGGGGTATTGACTGGACAGGGTGAAAAACCACAGCAGGTGGCTGATAGCACTGTGGGAAAAACCTTTTGGGCACTGTATCCATGTGATTATGTATATAACTCTGTTTTCAACATAACACATCCAGCCAAAAAAAGTGTCAGGTTCATCCTCCATGCTTTAAAAAAACCTTAATAAAACAATATTGCAATCACATACCCTTGCTTATTCAGATGTCTTCAATGCCTGAGAAATACACATGATCACTCTGTTATGTATATAACAACGTCCACGAACATAACCTGAGTGGTTGGGCCAATAAGAGACTATCTTATACACCCATTTCTCACCAAGACGACACAAAGTTATATATATAACAAATGCATAAACTTACCTTCTTCTTACGAAAAATATCATACTCTGAAAAAACTCTGGGATCACGCTGTTATGTATATAACAACGTCACGAACATAAACTGATTGGACTGCCCACAAAGAGACACTGTCATAGCCATTCCTCACCAAGATGACACAAAGTTATATATCACTCTGTTATGTATATAACAACGTCCACGAACATAACCTGAGTGGTTTGGCCAATAAGAGACTATGTTATACACCCATTTCTCACCAAGACGACACAAAGTTATATATATAACAAATGCATAAACTTACCTTCTTCTTAAGAAAAATATCATACTCTGAAAAACTCTGGGATCACGCTGTTATGTATATAACAACGTCACGAACATAAACTGATTGGACTGCCCAAAAAGAGACACTGTGATAGCCATTCCTCACCAAGACGACACAAAGTTATATATATAACAAATGCATAAACTTACCTTCTCGTTACGAAAAATGTCATACTCTGAAAAACTCTGGGTGTTGTCATGCACCCTGAGTCCTTCTCTTCTTTGGAGGAGCCCATTCATCAAAATCGGAGGGTATCTCTGGCCAAGCCACATCGCTCCTTTTTTGTCTGTGTTTGAAATTCCCCTTCAACGTGTCCTCGTGTGTCCTAACCCATCGCGATGCTTCCTCCCGAACTCTTTCACAGAAAACAAACAATCCCGGCCTTGGTGAATCCAAGAGGTCATTAAACTCCCTATTGTATCGTTCCATGACATTATTCGTCCTTTGATGTCTTTTACACACACAGAGAAGCAGCGTTAATTCTCATGTCATATCTGTCATCTCCAAAAAGTCAGTTATACTCACATATCTCGTCGCCAATCTCCCTTTTCGTCAGAATTAAGGCGATTTGTTGGTATATACATAACAATGTCATGAACATGTGTTGTTATATACATAATAATGTCATAAACATACCTTTACTTTCGATCAATCAATCATGATGCCATAAAAGCGTCCGAAAAACATATATTGGAATATCCATAACAATGACATAAACATGTGTCGCATATACATAACAAGGACATGAACACACCTAGGTGTGACCATTTCACATGTGGCTGGAAAGGGATGCAAAAAAGTGATTGTTGGTATATACATAACCACGACATAAACATATGTTGGTATGTACATAAGAAAGACATAAACATACCTGTATGGGATCATTTCACATGTGGCCCAACAAAACAGATGGGCAGAAAAAAAGCGATTTGTTGGTATATACATAATAATGTCATGAACATGTGCTGTTATATACATAATAATGTCATAAACATACCTTTTTTCAATCAATCCTTGTTATGTACATAACATATCGATGTACATATCGATTTTTCGCAAACAAAGGAGTGTTGCAGTGTGTTAATAAAATAATTCGCGTTATGTACATAAACAATTGATATACATAAAACAGACGTACCTGTGCCGCGAGTTATGTATATAACAAATCGATTTTGAACAAAGAAAGTAGCGTGACAGTGCAGTGGCGTAATAAAGTTTCGCACGATTGCGTAAAAAACGACTTCCCCAATGTGACAACTCCGTATTGGGAGTCATTCAGGCCCATCTTGATCAGCGTCGTTCGATTCGTTCGGTGCGACCACTGCTCACATGTAAAAACATTCATGCTGCTGCACGTGAAAAAACAGTCACAGCAAGCACATTTCACGATCTACTCTACCAAAAGGTGTCCCTTCAAGATGCGATCATGGTGGTATTGCATCATCACAATCCGATGATGCCAAAACAATCATTTTGCTCATTGTTCATTGTCGGTCATTCTAATTGGGCTGATATTTGCATGGTGGTGGAAAGCAGTTCTGGAGCAGCCTGCATGCAGCGTGGGTGTGGTATTGTATCTACCAGTAAGGTGGTACCTTACCATACAAAAAAATTAGCGATGTGGCACAAATTAGTGAGCAACCAACGGATATTTAAAATATGTGCACGAAAACGGGCATTTTTGCTTATCAAAACCTTCATTCCCTAATATGTGTAGACCCGTATAGTATGATATATTTAGTATTCATGTACGTATGTGAATAAGCATACCCCATGATTATGTATATAACAATTTGAATGCTTACAGGATGGTTGTTACGCAGCAGGCAAGAAAATGTGTGATTAAATGATATACAGACATTAATAAAAAATAAACGGACAAACATTAGCTTATATTCAGACATGTTGACATGTCTGAGTTTGATATACAGCCATAAATATAAAATAATACTATCAAATTTCGTCGAGTTATTTAAACATAGTAAGTTTCCTAAAAATCAATATACTGTATATCTAGTAATTTCAATTTATATAACCCGCTTATATGTATACGGACATTAATATAAATTATTGTTACATTTTAAGATTCGAAACGTTTAAAATCTTGTTTGTTTTCTCCAAACGTCCATAAACTATATTATATAGGCCATTTTTTGGTGACCATTTTGCAGAAAGTGACCAAAATCGACCATAAATATAAAATACCTCATAACCTTCCTCCAAATCATCCCCAGAAACAGAATTCTTGAGCATTGCAGCCTTCATCACAACCAATTTCAAGAACACATCTCACAATACCTTGCAAATTGCATTTCTAAATGTTGGAACATCCACAGCCATTGCATCTGTCAAATTATTCACCAAATTCAAAAAAATATTCATGACAGGTACTTTCATCCTTCCGCTAACATTTTTGGAACAATAGCTTACAACTCCAAAAACTGCAAGCGAATAATCGTTGACCTTCCAAGTGTTACTTGGCAAAGTAATAGGCAAAGTAATATGAAAATCATCATCCTTGATTGGAAACAAGTTGAAACCTGAGTGTTCTCGTAGGCAGATTGATCAAGAATTCCAAACGTCCTCGTATTGCACGGAAACACCTTAACGCCAACATTACTGTCCTCGACTAACAGCAAATCCATGAAAACCAATGCAAGAGACGTCCAAGGAAACCTGGAAGAACAGCTTTTTTTCGGACACATAGGCAGTCAGCATTGGTTGTACCGTCAAGGTGTCTGTATCTCCAAAGTCATACGAAAAGACAAAAAGAATGGGCCCTGAACTCGTAGAGACAATTGCTAGAGCACTATATTAGCCTGTGGACCGGTTCTCAATGGGACACCACAAGTTGACTTGCTCCTGCCAGAGTTTCCCAAAATCAGCAACACCTTTCGTTGCATCAGTTTCCCACTCCAACACCACTGGGAGGATAACTCGGTCACTTTCATTAATGAAAGTCTTCCAAGCACACTCAAGCAGCAGTTTCAACGCATCAGTAGATATACCTTTCTTTTCAAACTGCCGAGTTGCTTTCCCTCTGAATAGTGTCATAAAATTTTTTGGTGGTAGAACATGGCACGATATATCCGTGCCATCAGGAGCTGGGACATCGATCTTGACAAAAAAATCCGATTTCCTCTCTGATAATACCTCTCCATCATCTGCAAACTAATCAGACCTCACTGACAATGCTGCATGCTGTTGGTGCAACTTTAATGGCGTCATCGCGGTAGGAGCACAAGCTAATGCCTTCAACCACTCATTCATTTCCGACAGCACACACTTGATTTCGTTCAACTGATTCACTACCGCAGCAGAACCTCTAACAGAAGACAGATTGCTCATATCAGGAACATCAGAGGATTGCTTTATGTTAATATTGATGGATCGGAGATCCTTCTCGTCATCAGCCTCAACATTAATCGGACAACAAAACGAAGTGAACAAAAACAGCATAGTCCGTAGGACCTGGAATAACAGTAAAAAAACACTTGTCAGTAACAAAGAGCTCAAACAAAATATGGCACTTGAAGACATACACCCATTTCTTGAGCAGACAATACAGTAACAATACTGGTCTCTGGAACCTAAATATTTTTTTGACACAATAAGAATAGAACCCATGAATAAAAATAAACTAATGCCAATGTACTTACATCCGACGGTTCTGTACGGATATCACCCGTTGTAGCAGCAGAGGGAGTCTCTTCATTCGAATTTGGATTCATGTTTGCCTGGCAAATTAAAGTGATAATAATGATAATGAGATGTAATTCAGACACAGTCATAAGACACAAATAATTTGGTCCACAAAGTCACAACACAGAGCTGCAACCCCTAAACCAAGATGGATATCAGCAACAAAACATACAACTTCTCACGAAGCAAAAAATTGTTCCCCAAGCACCCCACCAACCAAAATTATGTTTCTTTCCCACTGACAAAATGTAAAAATTGAACCACACACAAATGCTAAACCAACATATCAGATGGGTAACTCCTACAAAACAGCACACACATATCATCGCAAAAATGAAATAAATTTAAACAATGCCTCAACTAACAATGCTACCACCAAAATACAGAATTGTTCGAGTATTGCTGCCACGAACAAAGACTAGTAAACAACCCACACCAAAAAACCACAAACCCACTAATCATTGTCATCTCTCAACTTCCTATCAAGTATGTTGTTGTATCGACAACAGCACCATAGACAAAAGCTAAAAATTCCATCCATGATAATGCTAACCTAAATCATCATATAATGAAATGGAAAAAAATTAGTAAATTCATTATCGAAATATAAATATATAACTCTGTGAACGCAGCTACAAAAATACATACCCAGGGAGAAACTTCATGCAATTCCAAAAACATTGACGGCAAATAAGCCCCCACTAAATCGGCTTATAGCCACTCTGAATCACAAAATTGGAGCTAACCCATAATACCAGATTGTGCATTGCTTTTCCAATAAACAAAAATGATGGCCGCTCTCCCCACAGTGACACAAGTGCCAAAACCATAATAAATCAAAAAACGGCTACCCTGAAATAACAAATATCCAACAGCCAATCAGCCATAACATCAGTTACTAGCAACATGAAGCCACAGCCAAACACAAGATACCACAATTACCATAACCCAACACACAGCCACCCCTGTAATCTCACAACCAACAATGTGGCAGCCAAATCCACCAACTGAGTGTCTATTGTTGAAATTGTCATAAGACTGGAATCCATGCCGTCTACTATAAAATGCCAAACCACAAATGTAGATCACAACAAACTGCTTGCATCAATCACTACCAACATGATGCCACAACCAATTACTAGACGCCAAAACTCAGAACCCAACAGACATCCACCCCTGTAATCACCCAACCAACAATGTCGCTGCCATACACACCTCGATGTCTTTTAGTGCAACTGTAAAGTCGTTTAAAAAAACCAACATTGTTAGATTTGAAACAGATGCACCATAAAAACATAACCATATCAACAAATTTCCCCCCAGGACAATTCAACAAGAAAAAGCAACACAAGCTCACAAGCCGCAGCAATCACACAATGATGCCACTGCTTACCACTAGAAAGCCAAACAACAGCCACAACCAAACACCAATCATAGAAAAGTACATACCTGGATCTCTTTTGGTTTAACTGAGTATTGTCAAAAAAAAACAAAAAAAATGGCGTCAGAATTGAAAAGCTTAACCACAACATCCCCGCTAAGATGAAGCCATGACCAAAGCCAAAACACAAAATCACAAGCCAACAAGAAACCCAACAAACAGTCACTCACAAACACCAATTACAGATAAGGGCATACCTAGATGTCTCTTAGTTCAACTGTAAAGTTTGTCAAATAAAACAAAAATAACAACGTCAGAGTTGAAAAACCCACACCACAACAACAGCAACAAATCGCCACGAAGACAAAGCCGTGAGCAAACCCAACGCCGAACCATAAGTCGTTGCAATCCCACATCAACGATACATCTCCCACAAACAGCCACTCCAAAACGATACCAACCCAACAAGGAAACGCCATACTAGACACAACATCCAAAGAACATACCTGAGTATGGCTCTCACTCCTACTGCAACGTTGTTGATATAAAAACAAAACAAACAATATTAGAATGGACATTGCTACAAATAAATGTAAAAGCTTCCAACATAAAAGCGAGCACAAAACAGCAATGTCATGTGACAAAATGGAGCACAAGACGACGACGCTGTGCTACAATGTGACACACGACGAAGCCATGACACCACACAACCAAATTTCACAACCTCACAATCATGAAGCAGCAATAGATCAACGATGCCATCACACACCAACACCAAAGCAACCAAGACGGAAGGAACCCAACAAAAACAAACACTCACTAACTATTGTGCGGTGAAAAGTGTTGTCAACTGTTGCATCTTCTCTTGCAAAAACAATCCCCGAACACTACAGTGCTGTAAAAAACTACTAGGGAATTTAACCAGTGACTTGCAGTGTTAAATTAGTATGCATGATTAAATAACTGCACAAAGTTCCCAAGAAAAACATGTAGAAAAATCAAAAACATTACAGACAAGTATTTGTTATATTGCCTTCACGATCGAATGCATTCACGCTTCATGTATCACAAAACTGCACAGCCATCAACAAGAACGAAATCAATCGTTTCACGGTACTGAACCTTCTTCTACTTTACAACATGTACCGACCTCACCGAAAACTTTGTACGATCAAAATGACTACAATAACATCATAACAAAATCAAGCAGCACCCAAAATCCGACGTCAGTACCTTTCAAATGAATCAGTTAACCATCAGCTTCCAGCAAAAATAACATCCACTGCCAAAAAATCTTGCAACGGCTGCTGGTAATAATAATAACCCATGCTCAATATCATAGATGACGTCAAGTTTTTTACCTAGCCATCATAGAAAGAATCTATGATTTATCCGAATCTAAAAAAATCCGTGACGCGTAGTCATCAAGCAGTCTCGGTCGATTTTTTCAATATCATAGATTCGTTCTATGACATATCACAATCCGATTTCTGGCCACACATACGCCCTGTCTTCAGGCCCTTTAATGCACGGATCATACAAATTAACCCCCTTATGATACATTTTAAGGTAGATAAAAATAAGTACTATATTAAGGGCCCCATCTATAGCTTTGCCTTCTAGTGTCACCCCCTCCCACAAGCCCCCCACCACCACCACCAATACATCCTCTAGTATGGAGTCTTAACTGATGATTGTTTGTAACACTAGTTTGATGATTATGATGGTCCATTTGAACAACAATTCCTGTTGCTATTAGAGCTAGAGACCACCATTTTTTTATATGGTACACATATCATTTGTGACATATACATTTTGGCACACCTGTTGTACCAAATGAAGTTGCTTACAACACTTGTGAAAAATGGTGTATATATGTGTAACATAACAGTAATCTGAAAAATGCCATATGATTGCCCAAATTTCTACCAATATGAAATGATACTACATGTTACCAAACATAAGCTTAATAAGAAATAAGAATCACAACCTTAATTTCTTTTGAAGTTGTTACTTAGAAAGGTGGGACAACAGATGAAACCTTATTAAGCAAGACATCTTCCTGTGATCCTCTGCTTTGTACAAAGATGTACAGAGCAGGTAGAATGGTGCCAACTAGTTCTTGGAGGCTTATTTATTTTTGACTAAAGTAACTCCAGCAGCCTTAATGCATTACATTTACGGAGGGTGTGTGTTGCTGCTAATGGATTGAGCATCAGTTTTTAGCATTATTTCATGTTCATTAATGAATATTTCCTTAGCTCAACCATTTTGAATAGTTACTTATTGTTTCTTCTTGTTTTTGTACAGGTTGTCATGCCCATACACTTTGAGGAATACCGTGGATCATCAATAAGGGTCAGTCAGTGATGTTCTAATAAGTATTGTTTATTGCTCATTCATTGTAGTGCACACATATCTTGAGATAATACTGTATTTTATAACAAATACCCTCTTGCAATTCAATTGGGGTATGACACATTGTTACACATTGCAATCGATATTCACTTCACTATGCTTCACTTACATCTTTGATTGCTCATCTTTTTCATGTTCACAACTGGGTAAGTCAGTTGATTGTATCACTTGCAGATTTCAGATGACTGACTCTATTTTTCAATCGGTGCATCCTTTGTCACCATTACAGATGATAACAATTACAATAGGTTTTTAAATATTTATTGGCATAGTTGCCAAACTTCCTTCTAAAATGGTAGCAATAAGGGTAATGCCAATGTTGAAAGGAAAGATAATGAGTGCCACCACACTCTCACATTGTGCAACTGTGTTTTTGGGAATACTCAAAACCTTAACTAACAGTACAGAATTGATACAACCTCATCTAGGATCATTTCAGGGTATCTCTTTGTATACTCCATGTTTGCATTGTCAATTACATCATTAATGCAACTGTGTGTCAGAGGGACAGCTAGAAAGAGAAAGTTGCTGCTGTTTGAGATTGCTATCAGTAGGCAGAGTAAATGCCAGGATTCAAAGGTTGTGCAAATGAACTATTTGGGGAGATATTTGGATGTTCCCACAGAATTGGACAAGTTGGATTAGCCGGGAGGGTTCTTTCATGTCTGTGAGAGGTGGGTATGTACCGGTATTCATCATTGTGTTGTTCAGTTGTGTGTGTTGTGAGCTCCTTACTCTTGGTAACAGGTGTTCTCACAGGACTTTCTCATCATCTGGAGGCTTTAGTAATGGGGTAAATGATGTAATGGTTCCAATAGTAGTCTTGTTCCAGTCTTGTGAAAATTGACTGTGTTGTGTACTTGCAGTGTTTCAAGTAAATTTTTAAGTCTTGGAGAAATATTTTGTTGTACAAAATAACTAGGTGATTCTTAGACCTTCGTTCAAGGTATTATTCTTGTCGTAATTTATTTAGTGAAAAGATCGTAAATATAGGTATTATCTTAAGATATTTCATATTACGCGAACAGTATGACCTATGAGTTCGATCGCGATTCACAATAATAACTTTGATGTCGCTCGGAAATGTATAGGTAATTCATCGTAGAATCGTTCTATGATATTGACGACCGGTAATAATTATTTGTCATGGCTTTGTGGCGGCAGTCAGACTACGGACAGACGCAGATGCCTCCGCCAATGATGGCGGGAATTCAAACTTTACCATCATGTCACGGCCCATGTTTGTAGATATTGTGCCATAGTCGTTGGCTGTCGATGATCTTATTATGCATCCCTATTGGTCTCTATGCAGCGCGATTCTCTAAACCAACCATCTCTGTAAGGGAAACGAAAAACGACATCAACATTTCGCTTCACCATGGCAGCAGACCAAGCCTTCCCACGAGGCAAACGCAAGTCCTCCTCCACCACAACCACCAACGTCTCCAGCACCGCCGCCGCCAGCAAGGACGCCGCCCAAACCAAGAAACGACCCGCCGACGACTTTCTCTTCGGCACCGTCGAAACCGCCACGACGAAAAAGAACAAGACCTCCACCGCGACCAAAGAAAAAGGCCATTACGATGGAGCGGCATTGAAATCGGCCATCTCGGCGCTTCCGCTGGGAGGAGGAGCGGTCCTCCCTCCGTCGTCTTCTTCCAGTGGGCGAAGTGTTCCCGCCAAGATTGAATTGTTGACGTTCTCGAAGTTGGGCAGAGGAATGAAGGTGTTGGGTGTGATTCGGGAGGTGAGAGAGGAGTATGGTGTGGTGGCGTTGCCTACTATGCTTATGGGGTTTGTTAGGAGGGAAGAGGTAAGCTTTTGGCATTGGGAAAGAGATTAGTTATGGCCGATTTGATCTGCTTAATGGCAATGCCAGCATTCTGCGATTCATCGACACTCAATGAATTGTTCATTCAATGATTTCATTATCACACTACCTACCAAAACCAACAAAACATCACCACCAATTATCCACACATAGAACGGGCCACCCTTAACCCAAGTCCTCCCGCCACCAAACACCATTATGGCATTCTACATCCTACAAACCACCACGGAAGATGCTCCCAAAGCGAAGGGCAACAATACTAAAGGCACTTCACAAAAGAAACGAAGGATTGAACTTTCCCCGTATCCAGTCCATGTCAATTCAGGAATAAGACTGGATGACCTTTTGGGAGCCAAAGATAATACTCATAGGGATTCATCCTCGCTGGTTGTCAGGGGGAGGATTGTTAGCGTCGAAGATCATGGATGTTTAGTAGACATTGGTGGAATAGGCAAGGTCAATTCTAGTGGAGGTACAAACCAGGCGTTCTTGAAATTCGAGAACATTGAGGGAGAATATGAGATTGTAGAAAATGAAATGATGGAAGTGGATGACGACGACGGTGAAGATCTGAAACAGTCCAAGGATTCAAAGACTGTTGGCAAGGACGACAGCTCCAAACGACTCATCAACCCTGGTCGAATCTACGACTTTCTCGTGCCCTCGTCTCAACACGGACCAATTCTCCAGCTCTCGCTCCCTTCCACACGTACCCTCGCACGAAGCCGACTTTCATCCAGTGTCACACCCACGCTTTCCTCCTTACAGCCCGGAATGTTGATGGAAGTGAGAGTTGAACAACATGCCAAGAATGGTATGTGTGTGCATTTCATGGGGGGACTGTATAGAGGTAGCATTGATGAAGATCATTTGGGTGGTTGGAGGAGTGGATCGGATGGTAAAAAGAAAGATGTCGAGAGCACTGGGGCCGACGTCATGTGGTGGAAGAATGTGTTTCGGGGGAAGCATGCCAAGGTTAGATGCCGTTTGAATTGGGTTCTTGATTTGATTTCTTGCTTTGCCCTCATATCACTTTTCGATTATTTAATCAGTTCACTGCACGAATCATAGCTGTCGACGCAGCTACGAAAATAATTCGATTTTCACTCAATCCACACATCCTCGCCCTACGAGGAGAGTATGCATCCTTTCCTCATCCAGTGGGGACGATTATCGAAAATGCCACTGTTATTCGTGTTGATCCCAGCATCGGGGCACTTTTGGCACTCCCCGTCTCCGATAGTGAAAACGACAGCAAGGCGGAAGAAGTGATGGAGGATATTCTTCAGCTTGATAAAGACTTGTCCAATAATCTTTTTGATATTCCCGAATACAAGGCTGCATCGAATGTCCGCACTGCCTACGTTCACATTTCTAAATCAATCGATTGTAAAGAAACATCATCTAGTAAAAAGGGAAAGCAAGGGAAGAAATCAACAACTAACCGCACCCCTGAAGCTCTCTTTGCACGTCACTTCTCATTAAACACGAAAGTCAAAGCACTACGTATCCTCTCCACTTCTCACTTACTCGATGGTATTGCCTCTTGCGCCACGGCCAAATCGATCGTAGACGCTCATGTCCTCACCCATGATGATATTGTCCCGGGAACCATCTATCGTAACGTCCCCGTCATTCAACTTCAGGATGGAGGAGGAGTCCTCGTCGATTTGGGAGTAGGCACCAAAGGAATCATTCCAGCCATGCATTTGTTTGATAAGGCCTCGCATGGAAGTCTTGATACAGGTGGTGACATGGTCTTATCAGGATATCGCCAGAAGATTCGTTTGGCCAAGTACAAAGTCGGGAGTCTTGTTGATGTGAGATGTTTGACTTGTGATCCTGTAAAAAAACAATGCATTCTTACCGCGAAAAAGACTCTTTTGTCGACGGATCTTGACAACCCCATTGTGGATTATGAGCCGCCTTCTATGGAAGTTGGCCGAGTGGCGGCTGGATTTCTATCTCGGGTGGATGAGAATGGTGTCACTGTTACATTCTACAATAATGTTCATGGACGTGTCTCGTCGAGAAGCTTGGCAGCAGAGTTGGGCGTGGAAGATCCTCGTTTGAATTACTCTATGGGTGATGTGGTAGCGGCGCGAGTTGTGGATTGTCAAAGGCGCCGTAATCGCAATCTAGCTCCTGGGGAAGAGGATTGCCTCTATTACTACCATTTGACGCTCAGCTTGAAGACGGTGATGGAGGAGGAAAAGACTGACCCTGTTGCCATGGAAGAGGACGATACTAAGAATTCATCAGGTGCGGTTCCTCTTGTTGCTGGATCAATAGTAGCAGCAAAGCGAGTCAAGGTCTTGCAACTTGTCAATTGTCTTAAGAGAGATGATGGTATGTTCCTCTCAGGATATGCAGTGGTTGCCGTGAAATCGAAATTCTTCACGGGTTTATCACACAGCGGAGATTCGGTTGAATTTAAACTTCCCTACGATCACCTCTTAGATTCGTATGGGGATGAACTTTCAAAGCCTCCTGTCGAGCTCGACGCCATTGCATCGCAGTATCTAACTGTTGGAAAGAGGATTGATGCCGAAGGGCTGATTCTGTCTGTCCCGAAGGGAGTTGATGCCTTGCCGATTATTAGTTTAAGGCCATCTCTGATCGACACCGTTAAGAAATCGTTGGCTTCCGAAGGCGAAGGGACTGTTTCCTGCCCTTCCCCGAAGTCGAATCTCTTCATGGGCGAGTTCGTCCGTGGTTATGTGTGCCGTATCGACGAACGTTTCGGCGCCTTCGTTCGATTTCTAGATGGTCTCACAGGATTGATTCCAAAGTTGAAGAAGGGCCTAAATGAAAATCTCTATGATACTATATTGTGCAAGGTCACTGCACTTGATATTACTTCGTCGCCTCCAAAAATCCTTTTGAAGAAGGTTACCGAAGGAGAAATTGCGCAGAGTAAGAAGAAATCTGATTCCAAAGGTATTAAGCCCAACGGTTCACTCCAGGTTGACGATGTTGTTAGTGTCAAGATTGCAGACATCAATTTTGCCAGAGCAAACGTTTACATCCTAGGCAAGTCCAGTGAGGCAAACGCACGTGCCAGGATTCACGTCACAATGGCTGGGCCCATATCAACGAGTCACAAGTTATCAAAGAAAGAGAAGCAAGCAAAAGAAGAGATGAAAATAGGCAAAAGCCACCCATTCTACAAGTAAGAGGCTGATCTTTCACATGTATGAAATGATGCAATACACCTAACAACTTCCTGCTTTTATATTTTAACTCAACGCAGGTGGAAAGTTGGCGATGTAATTGAGAATGTCCGTGTCGTCACAGTGGATTTCCGTGATGGGGTTAACTTCGTGGAACTTTCAAACCGAGTGTCTGATTCCATTCCACCATCCGTCATCGTCAGTGATCCTAGTCATCTGCCTGCGGGATCCATAGTGTCGGCCATCATTACCTCAATTTCTTCCTCTGCAGCACACCACGGACTCTGGGTTCAGCTTTGCCCGGGAATAACGGGATTCGTTCCCGCCCTGGAATCAAGCACGGATCCCGATGTCTTAAATGACATGCAGTCTCATTTCATTGTTGGATCGAGAATTTCTGTTTTTGTATTGGACCAAGCTAGCTCTCCAAAGATTCCAAAAGAGCAACGATTGCGAAGCGATACACATGACAATCGTGCTTCAGAACATGATGTCGTTGTCCTATCTATACTATTAGCTACTAGCCAAGAGAGAGCAAATTCACAAGAGCCTGTATTAAGAGCCGCTAAACCTCAACGAGGGGATGTAGTAGTTGGATGCATTAGCAAGAAAACTCGTGTGCATGGTCCTCCTGCTCTGATGCTAAATTTGCGGGGAGGTTTTGTTGGACGCTGTTGTATCACTGAACTCGCTGACGTCGAAGAGTGGGTTAATATGCCGCTTGGTAAAAGTGTGGTTGCTTCCGTACCGAAAACTAGCAACGCTAGTAATCACGAGCAGCAACGAATCGTCTCAGATTCAGATGATCACGAAAACGAAGAAGAAGATGCCGATATCAACATCAGGTGAGGATTATCTGTCTGTTGAGACCAATTTTATTTTGCACGACTGGAACGGCTATGCTTTGCTCTTGGCTAGCTGTGAAATGTGATTGAAATCACTGTGTGCATACATCATCAATCAGGGGTGTGAAGAGGCACATCTGTCATCAAGAAGTGTCACGATGAAACCCTGATTACATTGAACATGTTCTCTCACAATCTTTGCGCTAATCTCTTGCGCGTGTTCATGTAGGGGGGAAGAATCTGAATATTCTGATGAAAAGTATGTGAAATGTTGTGTTCTTGGTAATGTTAAAAGCAAAGGGCAGATGCTAGAAGTGAGTTTGAGAGACTCACGCTTACGGGGCGACATGGAAGATGACTCCATTCCAAGTGAAGGTGACACGGTGCATGGATTCGTGGTGTCAACAACAAAGGTTGGATGTTTTGTCCGACTTTCACGCGTGGTTGAAGGAAGAGTAATTCTCAAGGAACTGAGCGATGAATTTATCCCCCGTCCCGATGAAATGTTTCCTGCCGGCCGTCTCGTCGTCGGAAAAGTCAAATCTGTCAAAGGATTGAAGCCTAACAAGAAAAGCAACTTGTCTGCGATGGTCGACATTGACATGCGTGAATCTGTTCTACTCACTAGTGGAAAGAGGCTCACAATAGACGACATAGAAGAAAATTCCAAGTACACCGGAGTTATCACGCGAGTGGAAAGTTACGGAGTTTTTGTTCGCATCGACAACAGTGACATCAGCGGGTTAGCTCATGTATCAGAATGCAGCGACACGTATGTCAAAAACCTATTTGATCTCTACAATCCTGGAGACATGGTCAAGTTGCTGTGAGTTTATGTTTCATTCAAGTCGCAACTATGTATTGCTTGGCTTATCTTAATTATTTGTTCTGTGGTTAGGGTCATCAAATGCGATGACGATAAAAAGCGCCTAGGCTTCAGCCTGAAAGCGAGTAACTTTGTGGATGACGAGGATTCAGATGAAGAAGACTCTGGGGTTGAAGATGACGCCGGTGATGAAGACGACTCAAGCAAGGAGCAAACATATGTCTTGTCCTCAGAAAATGAATCAAGTGACGAGGAAGATAAGGACGACAAGTCTGTTGATTCTGATGACGAAAATTTTGTCTCCAAAATGGCCAGCAAGATTAATGATGCCGATATTGATACTGAAGAAGAATCAGATAGCGAAAGTGAAAGCAGCAGCGCAAGCTCTACCAACGAGGACAGTGACAGCGAAGATGAGCATATGAATGAATCGCTCCCTCAAGCCATGGACACCAATGTTGGCTTCGACTGGGACGGATCAGCGAAGCCCCCAAAGAAAGCAACATTGGCAGAAGAGTCCTCTGATGATGATAGTGACAGCAGCAGCAGTGACTCGAGTGAAGATGAAAGTGAAGATGGTGATGTTGGTTTTAAGAGCTCTCATAAATCTAGGAAGAAAGCAGCTGCAAGGAGGACCGAAGAAGAGGAGATTTCTCGTAGGGAAAGAGCACTTGCAGATGGTACTGCCGATGAAAACCCCGAGACAGCTGCTGACTTCGAGCGCCTTGTTGCCAGCAGTCCTAACAGCTCAGAGACCTGGATTAAATATATGGCTTTTCATCTGTCCCTTGCAGATATTGAGAGTGCTCGAAGTGTCGCCAATCGAGCGTTTGACAGGATCGAGTTTCGTCAAGAAGGAGAAAAGGTAAGCAAGTCCTTGTATCTTAACATCATCAGGGACATAAAAACCGATTCTCACCAGGAAATCATTTTTCTCAACTATCTCGCCAAAGCTTAATGTGTGGACCGCTTTACTCACGCTTGAGTTGAAGTTTGGCACTGATGCATCCTTGCAAGAAACTGTAGACAGAGCTTGCCAACACAATAATCCTAAACAAGGTCAGTGTTGTGTTATGTCAGACTTTGAAACAAAGTTTTTAACTCCCATCTAACATGATATTCTGCTCTCGCATCCTCGCAGTATATCTTAGGGTTTGCGAACTCCTGGAGAAAGAAGTAGATGCATCCTCTGGAGCTGCTGCCTCGACTGATCTCACTGCTGCCACCAAACGCGCCGATGCCATGTTCTCCAAAATGTGTAAAAAGTTCAAGAGCAAAAAGACTGTATGGATAGCTCACTTTAAGTATTTGCTGAAGTGTTCGCGCCATGAGGAAGCACATGATGTGCTGAAACGTTCACACCAAAGCCTACCAAAGTATAAGCATGTAGAAACCATGTCGAAGTTTGCTCAGATGGAATTTGAGCTTGGCAGTCCTGAACGTGGAAGAACCATCTTTAGTGCGTTACTTGAGAATCACCCGAAGCGGATGGATCTATTGTTTGTCTATATCGACAAAGAAATCAAGAATGGAGACATTTCCAAAGCACGAGCTCTGTTTGACAGCGTGGTAAATCCTGTTTCGGACGACCGAAAACAAAAGTTTAAATTTAGTGACAAGCAGATGAAGAGCCTGTTCAAGAAGTGGTACCGTATGGAAGAAGAGTATGGAGATGAAGATACACAGGAACGAGTTAAGGATGAGGCTAGGGCATATGTGGCGAAGTCTAAATCTTAGTGAAAATAATTCAGTGAACTTATCATGTCTGTAATTATAATCCTGAGCACTTTGTGAAGTAAAAGGCCTTGATCATTTATTTATCATGTACACCAACAGGAGGCATTAACATCGAAAAGGGACAAGTTCCCTTCAAGTCCGAACACTCTTTCTTCGCTCCGCCCATTGCAACTCCAACCCTCTTCGTATGATCAGCCTCCCAACGAAGCAGAAACTTTCTCTGCAAAGATCCGTGCCATGAAATGAGTATCCGTTGAAGTCTCGGAAATGTCATTGCCAGTAAAGTGTAGCATCGCAAAAACATGAGAAAGAAATAGACCAGATATGTCGTCATGCCACCACTGGGGCATTGAGCGATGTCAAGATTGTCCGATAGGGGATCTCCAAGAAACTTGCGACACATTTTCGATCTGAACCGTACCCTTCCGTTAAAACTGAGTAAGTGTGATACAAGTTGACGGGACTCTTTCGTGGGATGGAGAAGGTGAAGTATCATTGATTCGAGTGTGGCGTAGGAATGAAGTATAGGATCCTTCACAACAGCGGCTTGATATTCATGTTCGCCAGGAGAGCTTTTGTGGGGACCGCATGGATCAATGGGAACTAGAGCCTCTCCATCTTTGCGAGGGTTGGAAGATCTTTCCCATTCGGATGTATCGACACCCAAAAGCCAACCAAGATATCTCCACAGCGCCAAATAATCACGCTGGTCTTCCACTCCCAAAGGTTTTCCCGCGACGAATTCAATACCCAGCAAGACATTAACACTGAACGCCAATAAAGTCGCTGCCATATCTTCTTGATTGATGGGTATCCCATTCGTTTCTACATCCCACGCACCCATAGTGCGTGTTGCGGTTTGAAGTAAAGAGCGCCTCACCTTGGCATGTAGAACGCGTACGCGGAGAGCAGCCTCCCACCCCTTTCCGCCCGGTCGTAGCGAGGATGCTGGCAGAGTACTATCGCGATCCTCTGGAGGAGCAAAGCAACATGCCATGAAACCACCCGTATCCAACAATCGCTCTATTGTCCTCTTTCTGTCATCTTCGCTACATCTCTGCTCATTTTCAATTCCTTGCTGATCATTCGATTTCGTCTCTTCACGAACGTGGCATGAACCCTCCACATCGCCTGTCACATCCCTCCGCCGCATAGAACCCGGAACCAAATATCGCGTCGCAACCAACACCTCCACAATCTTTGGTATCGAAAATCCACCAACGAGCGACCGGTAGTACAGAGCACATCCAGCCGCGGGGAGGTATGCCAGAAAGACATCGATGCCACGTTGTATTTGCGAAAAGTTTACCCATGGCGGGGGTGCTGTGTAATGACTATAGAATTGTATCGGTGGAGGATACTGTAACAGTTTGTCGTTGTGTACGTACTGAGTGTCCTCTCGGGAATTGTGCAGCTTATAAGCGTTGGCACAGTAAGCGAACACGTCATCAAAGGCACCGCAGGCGCAGTCTCCATTGGAGGCCAAGTATTCTAACAAGTCATCCAGTTCGGCGTCGCCCACAAAACGATACGGCTCCAATTCTCGTTTAGTGTAATGAAATTGTGGCGTAAAGTTGACGTGTGATCCAAAGTGTGAGATGCGCTGTACGGTTGGGGCGTCGCAGTTGTGTTCTTTTTCCTTCTTGTCATTCACATGTTTGATCCGCTGTGCATCATTGCTGTGGGTACATTTCAGCATTTGTGCATGTCTCCATGCAGTCGATGCAAACTGCAACGAATCGAACCGAAAGAAACGTAACGGATTGGAGAAACGACTCCACACATTGTTCTCATCGGTTTCCACCATAACATGGTCACTGAACGAATCGGCATCGTACTCATCAACTTCCCGCGCAGGAGCGATGGACCCCCGTTTTAGTGACGAGATGACGCTCGTCGTGAGATCACGACGACGTCGACGACGGAGTTCCGTGCTCATTCTGACTGGGTAGGTCTGTGCGTCCTTGGGTGTAGAGGATCGATGCTGGTGGTACGCTGAATTTGCCAATTTGATTTACACATGAAACCTGTCAATATCGCGATTTGTGGGGACGGAAGTGTGCGTCTTCTTCATGGTTGAGTCACTGAAAATAGCACATATCATAAAAAAATGTCTGTCGCGTCATCCAAGACAGATCCAACACTGGACAAATAATAGCCTCATAATAGCCTTATTACAAAACAGGGGTAGCATCTACAAAAAACTGGTTTGCTCATCCTCCTCTTTCACTTCTTCCACTTGTTCTTGAGCGAAATCAATTTCTTGTCTCTGGCGCATTATTTTTAGCTATTAACATGATGTTTGAAATGGAATCCTTGTATTGGGTGTCTGCCATAAATGCTTTTTTTGTCCTGGTGTCTAGATCATCAACACCAAATATTTGGAAGGTCTAAATTGCTTCCAAATCCCTTCTAAACCCTGAAAACTGTGACTTGTTGTCTAAATCTGGAAAAGTCAGCACATTCAGCCATGCTGTTTTTTTGTCAAAATTCAGTTCAATGCGGGTAAGATGAACAATCATAATGATGCTATTCTATAAGAATCAAGGAACACACAGGTACTTGCTTCCTTTTTCCTTTGTAATGCATAAATCAGCCCTTCAAGTCCAAGCACACATCCAATATACTATTACAAAGGTGTAATTTAAAGTGCCATGCTTGATGACATTTTTGTATCAGCAGAGTAATTTTACGGTAAATCACAATGATTCAGTTGAAAGAATTATAATTTAAGACAGCTAAATAAAAACGAGCTAAGAGCGTGATGTGGTATCGATATCAGTATGCCCATTTATCCAAGTGACCAGAAGTTGGACTACTTTAGAGAAATTAACAACTGAATTTGACAACAACGACAACAGAGTAACACCAATATTTTATAAAGAAACATACCAATTCTTTACACGGATGAACTGCTTTGTTATTCCAGTCTGCTACCTTCTACCATTCATAACTCATCAATGACTTGTCAAAAGCATGATTTTTCACACCACTCACACAAAGATGAAAAGATCCTTCCATTTATGTATTTTTGGAAAAATTTGACACTCCACCCATGGCATCATTTTCATCCTTCAGATGGGCAACAGACAGAGCAGGAGTACTCCTATAGTATTAGCTGACTCATTACATTGTGTTCTAATAATTTAGAACACATCGTCTTAATTGTTAAATAGAAGTATATGAAATCCATCCGTCTAAAAAACCTTAAACTTTCATCTGGGCAAACACCATGAACTTAACGTTGCATTGATATTTGAGAAATAAAAATGTGTTCTAGTTTTCATGAATATGCAACTTCATTGTATCATATACATCATCTGTTCAGTTTTATCAGCAATATATATTGGGTTGTTCCATTCCAAGCTTTTGCAGAAGACAGTCCGTGGCCTTGGCACATTTACCACAAACAAGAATACTCGGATGTTGTAATTTTCAAGAATATGCAACTTCATTGCTTCAGACATTAATCCAGTATTATGAGCAATGTATTGGGGTTTTTTTCATTTCATGCTTTTATGGTTGTTCCATTCCCGATTGCCTCAGCCGACAAACTTCAAACGACAATTTCTTACAACAGAGGCACATTTCCTTCTTCCAACTCAAAAGCCAATGACCAACAATCATCCTTCGCACTCCTATTGTCCAAAAAAAATTGACTCCAATCATTCGCATTTGAAATCTTCTCGACGTTGGAATCCGTTTTTGGTGAGGAATGAAATTCAAAATTCGGCGGGACTTGGTCCAATCTTCTGACCGAATACCCATGTACTAATTCCCTTTCATATCGCTTTCATCTAAATTCGGGTCTTATCCAATCTAGGTTCTCATCTCGGAACTTCTCTCTGAACAAAGGAACCAATAGTTTGTCATTGTGTGTTGATTGCAAGCACCAATCCCGACAGAATATCTTTACTCCAAGTTCTCATCTTTTTTCTTATGAAAGATGGTACAAGATAAGTATTGTACAATACAGTAGTGGAAGCATTGTCTTTTAGGGTTCTCTCTCATCGGTTCACCCGGTAGAGGACGACCGTAGATAGAGCGTGCGCGCCTTTTTATTATTTTACAGCATGAAGACATGGTGCAATTCCAGCCGAGATCCATTAGTTTTGTATTTATTGTGAAGTGTACCTTCCGTATTGTACCGTGCTACAGCCGTGCGACGATACCATACCGTGAAGTAAACGGCTGGTGAACAGTGTTGCACCATACCGCCTCGCTTTCGTTTGGGGAAGCAACTACACCTCGCACCCTGGACTGTTCCCCTCCCCTCTACCAAATACGCCTCGTGTCATTGACGCAAAACACAACATCTTCAACAACAATCCCTCACCCCAATCAACGCCGCCATCGTTGGATATTTCGGTTCACGAACTGAGTTTGAAGACCTGCACCGTAACGAAATGGTTGCTCACAAGATATGATGCGTCGTTGAATTATCGTAGGCCTTCCTTCACTGCTGCTATTGCCACGGATCCTCAAGAAGGTTGTACTCGAAACTCATTTTTGATGCATGCGCCTCTCATTGTGGAGAATCGGTGACTGTTGAGAATCGGTATCGTCGAGTGGCGGAGCCCTTGCCAACGAATTCGATTGGACCGCGCCCGTGCCGTGCCGTCGTCGAATCGCGAACCCGTGAACAAAAGACGTTGATTCGAGAGGATAGCGCTCGATCCACGCTTGGAAACGGTGAACGCAAACAACGAGCCAAGGACGATACATCAAAGGTCCAAGCAAATAATAATCATGTCCGCCAATAAAAAATCGCCATCCAAACGACGAAGTCACAAATCCAAACAAGACGACGGAGCCTCCGATGCCCTTTTGGGTCAATCGAGTCACGACATCGATGATGACCACGACCACGACCACGATGCCTCCTCCAACCTTGCACCCGCAGAACCAACGTCATGGCAGCATCACCTCGCCCCACCCACCTCCCAACACCTCCCACAACAAACATTCCCCACACCACCCCGCATCCCCCTGATACACTCTCGCTCTTCTCCCCTTCACCACCATCACCCTTTCACGACCTCCCAACACGCACAACCTCCCGCCGCACCGCCGCAATACTACACACAACACTACGGATGTTATCAATTCACACCGGGACTCGCATTGGCACACCACCCTCCCTCTACCCATCCCCACTCCTTTCAACAAGGAGAAGAAGAAGAATTCACACCGGCACCTCTCACACGAACGCATTCCACACCGGAACCCTACGGACCATTACGACATCGTGCTTGTTCGGCCTTTGGAAATTTTCGTTCCTTTCGCACTCCCGGTGATGGTGATGGCAATGGTGGGATGATGATGATGTTGATGCATCAGCATTCCGATCCGGGATTTAGTGCCTTTTGTCCCGTGGAGGGGATGGGGACTGTTCGTCGTCCTTTGGGGGATGGTGCTGCGGAGTTGGTTGTGGGAAAGCCTTCGTCTTTGTTTGGACGAGGAAAGGGCGATAACGAGGAGGAAGAAGAAAGTCCATCCACCTCCCTGGAGGGGGGGAGGAAAAAGACGAGTCCGCCTCGTCTCCTCGGATCGAAATTGTTGAATAATATACGAGGGATGGGATGGAAGAATCGGGGGAGGAGGAAGGTGAGCGGGAGGGAGAATCCGGTGAGTTTGTTGGCGGAGGAGGGTGAGGATAATGAAGTCATGGCCAGTGGTGGTGGTGGTGATGAAGGAGGAGAGGGTAGGAGAATGATGGGGCAGTTGGAGGAAGGTTCTCAATTTGGAGGAGGGATCCCGGGCCCTCTTCCTCGTGGCGTGTCAGAGAGATCCTTGCGCACAACGAGCGTGGACATGTATTCCGACAGCGATTTGGACGATGACATTATGGAACCCATCGTGGGTCAATACCATTTGTTGGACGAGGAACAACATCAACAACAATACCCCCGGCCACCTTCGGCAGATTTGCCATCGGTAGAAGTCGTTGCCGAGGGATCCTTTCCGAGATTGTTGTCATTGGATGCTTCTCATGACAATGTCGTTTTGACGGAGTTGCGTACACCCGTCAGTTTCAAAGTGGCGCCTCTTGCCGATAATCTCGCTCATTTGCGGTGCGAGGATATTCCGGAATCGGAAGAGAGTCCTGCGTATCATCCTTTGTTGGACCACGAGGAGGATGTCGACGACGAGGAAAGAGACGAACAAGCTCGTCATGACAAACCTAATGTCTTGACCAACATATCAGGGTTTCCGCTGCAACTATCGTACAAATCGCCCGAACCCAATGCATCTCCGGACACTAGCAACAAAAGTTCCAATTATCATCATCACAGCCCCTCGTCGCACGACTCTCGTCTCTCGGGCTCCAACTCGCGCACCACAAACTCGGGACACACCGATTCGTCACAAGCCGACTATGAAGTACGTCAGGCCAATCGTCGTCGTCCCTCCATTCATAGGAACAGGGAAGAAGTCGTCGTCGATTTAGATGGGAATGCCACCGTTCATTCTTCGTCGACGAGCAGTTCGAATTATCATGTGCACAGTCCCAAGATGAGAGAGGGGGCGTGTCTGCCGGTAGATCGGTTCTTTGCCGGGGGCAATGTCGTGTTGACTCCAAGGAGTACCACCGGCGTTAATGGCGACAGCAGCGCTGGCGGTAGAGAGGGAGATGAGCTGGCAGAAATGAATATCTCCAAGTTTCTAGCTCTCAGTCCCAAGAAATCCATGCGTAACAGAGACGGCGGAGCGCATTCTCCTCATACCGTTTCGAGCGCGTCGGTATCCAACACGTCCTCTTCTGGTTCCGAGAACAAAAAGCCATTAAAGTTTGTTGCCTACAAAGAACGAATGGAGAGCCCCACCAAGTCCATTGTGGATTGTTCCCGTCTCACTTTGGAGGAGAATGAGGAACATTCCACTTCCACACCGGTAACCAAACGCACCATCGGTGCAATGATCAAACCCCGCATCTCCACGGGAGCAGGACAACGACCGCCCATTCAGCCCTTTCCACCGTATCAAAAACCACCCCAAAGTCCGCGCAAGGATTCCATACGAGGATCGGGGACGCGCACTCCCACACGTACTCCTCCGCCGGCGAGAGAGTACGGAAGCGGAGCCAGCACTCCATCGTCTCCTCCGGTGATTGTCGACGGGCCCAATGTCATGAGGGGTGATTGGAAGTACAGAGAGGGAACCAAGAAGCCGTATGTGGTGAGAGGTACGCATAGCGGATTGCGTTTGCTCCCTCCCTCGTCGGAATTATTGTATCGGCATCCGCCGCGAGAGAGGGGTCCTTTGGATGACAGCATCACAGTTACGGTAGATGACGGTGCCAACAATGGTGCCCACGAGGTGTTTACGGCGTCATTGGTTCCAAAGGACGCAGCGTATGCGCTGCCCGTCAAGACTATCTCTGCCGCGGTAGTGACGCCGGACAAAACTGTGAAACGAAAAGTGAAGAAGAATGCACAAGATTGTAAAAAGATGCATAATCTTGCAATAGTATCTCCCGACAAACGTGGTTGAAAGATGTGTTTTGTGGAAGAAGTTCAGAGAAAAAGAAGAAAATTGTCTTCTGTCATAGAAAGATTGAATCGCTTTTATCACGTACGTAATTTGATTAAGTTAGGAGCGAAATATACCATACCAGTGGCAGGGTTAGAAACAGTATTCGTATCGATAGAGCAATGAACTGGTCATAGAAGGTGGAGAATCTGACGAGTCAGAGGACAATGCTGCTTGGGGCCGTTGAGTTCCGGATGGAACATAACTTCTTTCAGACAAATGAGTTCTCATCCGTGTACTGTGGCGACGCCTGAAAACACCAAACCAAAGTGTCAACGGTATTTATTGAGAAACAGGCTTGTGAGATTTCTTCCGAATGACTTCAAGACGACTAGTCCAGCAAAGAAGAACATGCCTTGTTAGAGACAAGTTTTCTGCTTATCGTATGTAAGAAACTTGATTAAGTCAAGAGCAACCAATACTAGAGTGACGATGATAGTGACAGTAGCATGAAAGCAAATTAGTAGTAGACAAACGTAGTTGTCTCGGCAAAGCAAACAATTTAATGCTATCCATAAGTCATCAATGCTTGTTCACACTGTAACTGCAGTAAGAAGACCGCGGAGCGGTTTTACAAAGCAGGATACGAAAAACGAATATTCGTGTAGGGCCACGTCTTGGCTGCAACTAGAAGCTGCAACTGAAAGCGATGGATGAGACTTCGTTCATTGAATCTTCCACAAAAATCATGATAACGACGGAAGTCTCATTTCGACTAACTTCACATGTCTTCGAGCAGTTTGAGGAATTCGACATCATATTTAAGTAAGTGTAAATTGAAATTCCCCCCATTCTCGCGTGGATCAATGTACTCATAGAACATTTGCCAGTGAATTGGTTTTACGTGTCGCAAGAGTAACCGTCCTGAAGAATTGGCAATCATAGAGTCCAGTTTTGATGACGCAAGAGAAAGTATCGCCGCGTGGCACTTATATTCTTTCATTATCGTACCTTTTCCAACTGCAACAATGACATCGGCCTTGCTGAATCGGATTCTATCATTCGTGGTCGAGGTCTCTTTGAAGCATTCGTTGTCGTGATGGTCTCTGTATGGAGAACACCTCTCCTCGGAGTGCATGTATACTGTCTTTCCGTCACAAGATAGTTCATAACTGCGATTGAACTTGGGCCCTTTCAGACCAAGAAAGCATGCATCGTCAATATTTTCGATATCACACAAGGGAAAATCAAACCATTGTTCATGCTTCTTTATGCCCTTAATTTTCACACACGTCACATGAGATCCCCACTGTCCAAGCAATTTTTGCGAAATTTGATGTAGCATGGACTTCATTGATTCATGCTGCTGTTGGATTGCATTATGCACATAGTGCGCACACATTTCATTGTTGTCAATAATCGAGATTGGGTCCGCATTAGGAGAAGTCATTAAGATCCAGAGCGAGTCCATCATGGAAGAGGCTCGAGTGGAGTGGGGTCCATTGTTCTCGTGGAGTCTTCGAAGTGGTCGAAGAAGCTCAAGCAGCTCCTGAACTGCGGAGAAGTCAAATATGTTAGAATCACCAAGTCCCCAATAAAACCACTCCAACCGACTACTTATGTGATATGCTGCGTTTTCGATGGTCCGTTGAAGATGGTATTTCGTCGCAAAGGAGAGGATTTCAATACATCTTGACATCTTTTCTCGATTCCACATTGTTTTCCGAAAACGCAACCAATGAGTGCTGATGATATCATCGCATTCAATCAAATATCTGTCCATCCCAAGTTCATGAAACAAAGGCACAAGCCTCTGAACGTTTGATGCACGTAACACCTTATCCTTTTTGTGTTTCTTGCTATTCTTGTAGGCCTTGCGGAGATCACCACGAGAGGGATCGATGCATTTTAAGAATAATTTCCAGACTTCGGGATCTTTGGTCGGGAATTCGATTCGTCGGTTTACGCTTTCCTTCATTGCCAAACTTAGCATGGCGTCCAGAACCGGAGATGCATATGCTAAAAGTACTCCGTAGCATTCAAATTCTTGCTTGTTTTCGCCGCTACCCACCACAACGGAGACGTCTGGTGTGACGCTGAGGAGTTTTTTTGCAGGTATCATGGGTTCAGCGATCTCCAGAGAAGCACTTAATCGCCGTGATCGATAATTCCTCAACACTGTCTATTGGGACGTAACTTAGTGGATCGGTGGTCGCTGTCGTTGGTCTTTGAAGCGATGCGGTAGCCGTAAAGTACCAAAGATGTTTTCCTTTCTTGTTTTATGAGCTCCCTCTCTCGCAACTCTTGATACTTTTGTCAACTTTTTGATTGACCAATGGATTCAAGAATGAATCGCAAGATAGAACCAAGAAACATGCAGAAACCGACGACATTCTTCAAAACCGTACGGTAATATTAGTCCAAAATCGAGACATGGATCGATCCCGGCAGTTTCGTGTTTAATCAAATAGTCATGCACATACAAACCCATGATACTTCCGCTGCTTCACATATGGATGATCTAATGGTCGATGTTGCTATTAGTTGTTATATTGGCTATAACGAAATGTTTAGTCTACCGCCTCCATTAGCCAAATCTAAAATAGTACCAACCAACGAAGGAGGATGAAAAACTCGACGACAAGATTGCTCCTCCTCATGACTGCTATCCGAACATGTATTAGCTGGAATGGACGCGACCCCGATGAGCTTGATGGAGCAAACGTCTCTCTTTCCACCTAATGGAGTTGGAAACTGCTGCTCTAGGGATTCTTGCAAAGAAAGTTGTAAGAATTGTTGTCTGAGTTGATGATCGCATAGTTTCTTGCGCCATTCACAATATCCATTCAATGACTGCACATTCAGATCAATTTCAGTTCCAATGGGATAGAGAATGTGCACGACCTGCAGGCAAAGAAGTACGCTCCAATCGCTAGCTCTCTGATTGCCACTTGGGCTTGGGTTTCTGAGAATCTCATCTTGGCAAGTTCTCGGAGGACGACTGCAGGCAAGGCTTTTTCTTATTTTTTCTTTGGGTCTTCATTTTTGAAAGATCAGAGAAGTCTTGACAGAAATCTGCCAGGCTCTCCATATTTGTCTTTGGAGGGGTTTGACCGATTTTTCTCCCAGAGGCACGTCTGCGATGGTATTTCTGACTGTACTTTCAGCAAAGGTCCCATGAGTCCTTGGTGAGAAGTGTCCCTGGAGAAGTGCCATTGCAAAGGCTCCAAGTAGTCTGATTTTTTGGTTTGGTGGGAAGGAGTCGAGGAAGGGGTTGTCTCCGAGGCCAACTTTGTTGTACCATTAGTTCCATCTCCTCCATGCCCGAGCTTGGTCCTCGTGTGTCGCTCTCGTAACTTCTGTTTCTGTGGAAGCCTCCGCAGCAGTGAAGTAACCCAAGAGATGATTTCACTGGGAGGAGGAGCTATTTTGAAGTGGTCCGGTACCTATTCGGGACAGAAAATTTGAAACATGTGGATTAGTTTGTCGTTGGACCGATCGTTGTCCCGGGAGAGCGTGTCCGCTACTTGGTTCTCGGATCCAAGGAACCATTAACTGTAGTCCTTGACCCCTGCTTCAAGAATGTTCATCGCGAGTTGCCGGGCGACTTCAATTCTGATGGTTGCTTCCAGCGGGCTCTCGCCAAGTTCGCTGAAGTTGGTTTTTCTCGCCCAACCCTTGGAAGTGGTGCTGTCCGTCATCGAAAGGATGCAGTCCCCTTTCTTTAGTCTGCCCTGGATAAGGACGATCCAAGGAGTTATTATTGCTGCGAGGTGTTCCAGCAGGTTGTTTGATGCTCGGAAGAGGAGCTCTGGTGGGAGGTACCATCTCCATCCCCAGCCATCATTGCTGTACCCTCCGAGGCCGTAAGGGCATGAGTCGCTATGGTACCATGATGTGGGGAGGAGGTAAGCGACAATGTTCATGTCAATCCCATTGCGAGCTTTTTCCAGGAAGAAAGACATGAGTTTTAGATCGTCCGAGCATCTTGTGTCGATCTTGATCCATCTCCTGGATGTGGCTCTGCGTTGGAGATCCCTTAGCCTGCTCAGGAAGTGATGTAGGGATGGGACTATGGTGCTGAGGTGTGTCATTCTACTGATAAGACATTTCAACTCTTTTGCTGTTGAAGATCCTCTTTCGAGTAATCTCTCCGCGTCTGCTTTCCACGCTAGGTATTTGTTCTCTGGTAGGGACACGAGGAGGCATCTCAAATTGAAGAACCATCCGAGGATCGTCTTGGTCTCTTCGAGGCCCACCTCGGCTGCTAATTTTGCAAGGGCTGGTATTTCTTTGCGTGGGATCGGTTATTCTTCATGTCTTGGGTGCGCCACGGGATGGATCGCCAGAAGGGCGGCCTATTCCAGGCAGTCCATGTTGTCCGTACTGTTGAGGACAACCGACAGAGCGAAAATATCATTGATGTACACGTCTGCGTGGCTCCTGGGGTCCACGGGGATGTCAACAGCCAATGCTTTGGCTTCTCCGAAGGGACGTTCTCTCTTCTAGCAAAGTGTCCGTTTCTCCGGGACCAAGTGTTGGTAGGGGGAGAAGAGACTCTCGGACCTGAGAATCATTTTTGTCAGATTGCAAATTGGTTCTGCGAGAGCGCCCCATTCTTGTGGGCACGGTCTGCCCCTGAAGCTGAGTCAGAGAGAGACTATTGCTAGGTCTTCCTCCAGGAGGTGCGTACAGGTTTGCAATGCGGTCTTGGCGTTCAGGTGACATCGACAAAAGGCAGACTTAAAGTCGATTTTTGAGGCAAAGATTCTCTTGTGGGGAAATTTTCGTCTAGCCGCAACAGCCCAGTTCACCATCCTGATCCCGAACATGCAGGGCATGAAGCCTTTGAGGTTTACTCTGTTGTTCATGGAGTGGCCAGAACTCCACTCAAATCTCTGGTCGTGGGTGAGCCGTTATTTCTCGACGATCTGTCCCAGGTCATTTATGGTGTTCTGGGAGGCTATGTTCATTGGAGCAATAATGACGCACGGGATAGTCCGGATTTTGTGGAGAGGAAGGGGTAGTCCGTATCTATGGATGCCGTCTTTTTCCACCAGGTTCAGAGCTGGGTGGGGTGCTTCTGGGCACCCTTGTGGTTGCCGAAGGCTAGCGCGTCTTTGAGGTCTTGCATCCTGTGTTCCTCGTCTAGGTGGTCTAACATCCACAGAGAGCCTTGGGTCAGGATCAATTTCATTCTTACCCAGCACGGATGTAGTCCGAAGAGTTTGATGAGTTGTTCCGTTAGCCGGAACTTGGAGCCGTACCCTACGGGAGACCTGATCTGCGGGGAGATCGCTCGTTTGAGGTTGCTTTCGTACTTTTCCAAGATCTTTGCATTGTTCTCGTCCGCTTCCTTCATGAGGTGAATTGGAATTCTGGGGACTTCGGTTTCCCGATCGGGGAAGAAGCGATCTCTGATGATCTGTATGAGGTTGATCGGCCAGTCTGGGTCGTGCAGGGCTGCCCGTTGGTTGTACGTGGGGTCTGAGGCACAGTGTCTGCACTGGCCGGGATCTGTTTGGGGGGCTGATTCCTCTAGGGGACACGGACTCTGGAGGGTTGTGTTGGTTTGTTTCTTTCCACTGGCGGCACTTCTCTCAGGATCGGATGGTGGATGTGTGTCGAGTGGTGGGTACTTACCTAAGATGTCATTAGTGAAGGTAGGTGGAGCGTACTTCTTCTTCTTCTCTGGGCTGTTGGTGTGTTGTTCCAGACATTCTGGCTTGTCTTGCTTGGTGATCAGCTCCACTGTGTGTGGTTTTTGCTCGTACGGGACAAGAGGAATGTACTCCTGTGGGACGAGATTTTTGCACTCATCTAGAATGAGATTTGATTTAATTTGTCAGGTGGCAGCAACGGTTGGTGTGGTGGGGAGCGTTTTCGAGTTGAGATTCTTTGGAGGGCTGATGTTCATGGCGGGCAGTCTGGTGGTTTCCGTTTGGGCCGGGCGCCGTGGCCCCATCTCTGCATTTGGCCAGGAACTTTTTCATTGCTGTTAGTTTGTTGCTCAGGATTTCATCCGCTTTGACGTGGCTGGCGGCATGCTCACAGTCCCTGAAACAATTGCCCTTGACGTGCCAGCGGACGCACATCTTGGCTTTGCCAGAGCTGCTCTCCCAAGAGGGTTTGAGTTTGGTGTGCTTACCCACGAAGTCGTTTTTCCAGTCTTCATTGTCTTTCATTTTCAACTCTGGGTGTTGGGCATCATTGGTGACGTGTCTCTTGCCGTCCTCTTTGGGGTTGGGTTTTCGCCTTTTAGGGTCGGCTTTGTCTTTTCTCTGTACTCGCCCGTCTGTTTCGATAGATCTCGTGTTCGGTGGGAGGTCCATTGTGAAGTTTCCGAACCTGACTCCCCTGATGAGGTTGCTAATGTCGAGGATTCTATCATCGACGTCATCTCTGTTCTTCGCTAGTTTGCAGAGGTGGAGGAATTCTTGGAATCTGACGTCCACAGCATACAGGAACCTTGTCGTGAAGTTCTTGTCTCTGTTGGAGGCTTTCTTGAATTTGATTTTGTGCTCGACAACTTGTTCGATGATGTTTTTCACCGCTAATGTAACAATGCTGTTGACTCTGAAAAAGACGCAGTATGCTCCCCAGAAGTTCTTGAGCTGGGTGATCAATGAGCTGTAGTCCGCAGGGGTGCGAACGACCTGTTTGGTGGAGGATTTGATTTCTTGGAGGGAGCGCCCCTTTCCTTCCTCCTTAGCCAGGTGAATGACAAGCCCACTGTGGTCCTCATCATTGTCAGTGGCCGGGTTTCGTTCACAGAAGCTGAAAGCCGGTATGTTGCATGGCGAGCACTTGGCCGGGTAGGTGAGTTTCCCCCCGAACAATGCTTGGACCAGCGGATATGCGATGAAAACGTCGCCCATGTCCAAATTCTCAAATTGTAGCAAGCACTTCATCTGCCTGCCCCGCTGATTTGCGGTTGAAGAAGGCCTTGCACGATTCCGGGAGATCATCTAGCTTTGATTTGCTGTTTGTGGCTGACGCATTCAGTAACGTGAAGGTCTTTGACCTTGTTCTTCTTGTTCTCCTCATTTTCTTGCTTGGCAGTGAATTCTTTTTCCCTGAGTTCTCTGGAGAGAGCAAATTCATGTTTTGGTTGGAGATGCTGACTGCGATGTTGTACATCACTTCGTCGGAAATCGCGCCGCTGGTGCCGCGAAGGTGTTCCTCTGTCAATGACAGAAAAATACATTTGGAAATCCTGTCCTTTCTGTAGAGTTGCATTTCTTTGTCGTTGGGTCGGACGGTGTATTGGATGCTTGGTATTTTTTCTTTTCCCGCACTCCATGCCCAGAGAGCAAAATTGCTGCCGTGGGTGACGGCGAGTTTGAATTTGTCAAAGAGGGGAACGGCGTTCGCCGCCTCACAGTCGAAGTCCTTTGCGGCCGAGAAAACCATCGGGATCAACTTGAAAGGGTAGGTTGAGTCTGAGTCCATGATCAGGTCTTGAAGCCAAGGTGTGGCAATAAAGAAAATAGTGCCCTTGAAAGTGACGGTGCCTGACTCGTCTCAGTCACCGAGGTCTTTGATTGCCTTGGAATCTGGGCAGCCTTCGAGCTCGTCCAAGGTGGGGGTGCAGACCTCAATCTTGGTCATTGTGGCTTCCGCATTGTCGATTTCTATGCAGGTGGCGTTTGGGCCCAGGCCAATCAAGCAGACAAATTTGTTGAACTTCCTCGTCACAGAACTACCGAGGTTCTTGGGGCTGTGGAAGATTTGGATTTTGCGGGAGGCGTTGGTGCCGAGGAAAACGATGTCCTTGTCATTGGTGAGGTAGTCCAGTCGGCGTTGGGAGGAAATTTCGGGGTCCATGATTCTGGCGAAGCCTGTCATATTTCTGATGGCACAGTCGTTCACGTCGACGAGCAAGGCAACGTAATTCTTAAACGAGTTCTGGAGGAGCATGTTACTTTAAAACTACTGACGAGTCGTTCTGTCTGCAATGAGGCCAGAGAGAATGAGACCTGATGGCCCCCGTCCGTCTCCTGCTCCCGAAATTCAAAATTTCAAAACATGCGACTGGAGGAGGTTGGGCTCTTTCCTAGGCAGTTTTGCACGATCTAGTTTTATATTTTAAAACTAGTATTGGTACTTCCTGTAGCTTATAATCTGTATTAGACTACAATTATCACTTCCAATTAGATTCCTAGTCCAAAGAGAATAGGACATTTTGATCAAAATAACTAGAGTCTCTCGACAAGAGAATCAAGATACCTCCACGACGACGGCAGCAATGACAAAAAACGAGCAGGTGCAGAAAGCCAATGACGGCGCTAAGAGCAGGAATGGTGGAAGGAACCATTCGAGCAAGTCGACAAGCCAATCAAAGGCTCTCCTCAAGATCACGTGCCAAGCGAAACGAGCACAAGATCAAGGCTTCATTCAAGGACAGCGAGGGCAATGACATCAAGGAAATGGTCTACACGTTCCGCGACGGCGACCCACCAGAACTACTTTTTGAATTAGAAAAGCAACTTCTCAAGCTTAGACCCATACGAACTCTTCGAAGGAGGCCGATGGAAAGTTCTCTGCCAAATCGGAGGAAGAGCACTTGAAGGACGGTGCAAAAAATACTGGAACGGCATTGTCAAAGGCACACGCAACCACAACGCCGGCGATGCTCTCATCCAACACAAGAAATTTAAAAAATTGATCCAGAAGGTCAACTCCAAGTATCTTGGGAAGGAAGCCATCGACGACCAACCAGATGCCTAGGTTGCAAATTCCCATTTTGGTTACAGTCCCAATAACATATAAACCAGTAACCAATCGTAATTACTGCAGTAATTACTGTAGGTTCCGGTGAAATTACTGTGTCACAATGCAACTTTTTGGGTCCCGTTACGGTAGGAGTATATATACTCCTATCATCCAGATTGACAGTAACACTACTGTTAAATAATGAAGAAAAATTACATTACTGTTTTACTGCTCAATTCATTTTACTAAGTCTAAATTACTGTAAACTACTTTAATTCTGCAGTGCTAGAGCAAGATTAGTGTTATATTCCTGCAGTAGGGTCATACAAAGACTGTTATCTACATTGTAATAACATCAAGTAACCACTTCAATTACAGTAAACAATTAGTTTATTAAAATAGTGTTGAAACACCCCACCCACAGGAACAAAATTTATGGGGGAAAAGCGAGATGACTTATCTCCTCTGCCATCTTGCAAGAACTTGAGAGAAGGGGCAGAATAAAAATGAAAGAAGTCTGTGAGAAAACAGGTATCTTCATAAATATAACCCACAAACTCACCTCTTTTGTTCATGCCATGAATCTGTGACAATAGGAGGGTGGAAGAGGTGTGAAGGGGTGGTGTTGCACAAGGGCTGCAGCTATACCCTTATGAAAAGGTAAAGCGAGGGAGTGTTTCTTTTCAATCAGACCAACAATTTAGCTGCAAAAGAGGGTATTACAATTTTAGAAGAAAAATAAACAGACTCACGGCAAGGGGCTTGTCAATAGATCTGCGTGGTCCATAGGCAGAGGCGGGCCAGGGCAACGATTTGTTGGATTGGACGCCAATGAGCTAGGAGTCAAAATTGCGAGGTGGATGGGGTGAGGATTTCTCAATCATCAGAGTTGGAGAAACAATATTATCACAAAAAAGAAAGAGGACTCACGGCATGGGGCGGGTCAATAGATTGGCGTCGTCAATGGGCAGGGGCGGGCAAAGACGATTAGTTGTTGGGTTGCCGCCAATCACCTAGGGGTTGACATTTTGAAGTTGATCGAGTGAGGATTTTTCAATCGGCAAAGTTGGAGAAACAGTATTAGCACAAAAACATGAGGACTCAAGGCACAGGGCAGGTAAGGACATTGGCGTGGTCAATGGGCAGGAGCGGGTCAAGGCAATGACTTGTTGGGATCGCGGTGAATGAGATCCGGGTCAAATTCTTCATGTGGATGGGGGGAATTTTTCAATTAGTGAGATAGAAAAATAACAATATCACAAAAAAGAACTCACGACACAGGGTGGGTCAATAGATGCACGGCAGGGGTGGCAACAGAAGACTTCAGTGAAAGCTCGAGTTCAGGGCGAGCTAGAGTTAGGAAGGTTCTACTGCGTTGGGTCGGCGGCAAGTGGAATCAATTGATTAGAAAATAATATCTGAAAAATAAAAATAAAGCAAATAAACTTACTGAAAAAGCAGCAGCTGTCAATCCACGGTCACAACAGCAAAAGGATGGTGGTGGTCGTGTGGTGATTGGATGGGTATTGTTGAGGTATGGAAAGTGTCGGGGTGGCGGCAAGTGGAATCAATCAATTGGATGGGAAAATAAAAACAAATCAAATTAACTCACGGAACAAACTGTAGCCATCGATCCGCCATAACAACAGCAAAAGGATGTTGGCGGGCGCGTGGTTATTGGACAGATATTTGTGGAAATATGGAGGATTTCCTGTGAAGGGGCGGATTTTTCCCATGGTTGTTGACTTTGGGTTGGGAAAGTAAGTTCTAGCTGCGGCAAGTGCAGTTGAGAAGGGCAATCAACAACCAGCCATGCGTCACAAGAATGGACAGAAGGATAGACTATGTTCCGGATACCAATTTGGTGGTTACAGTAGGTTACTGTAAGATTCCGTGTCACAGTTCAATCTAAATAGTGACAAAAAATCTAATTACTTCGCAACTTTTACAGTAATCCTCGACGCACAGTAATCATGTTACGGTCCAAATTTGTAAATATTCTGGAGTAATGCGGAATCCCGCCGGAATTCCTCCGGAATTTGCAACCTAGCCAGATGCAATGGAATTCGGAGAATTAAGGTACGAAGGCCATGACCACATGGGTGCTGTCGAACGCCTCTTCGAAATCAATGACGACCTCGAACTTTTCGGCGAAGACACAGACAAATTTTGAGATCAAGAGATGGCCCGCCGAATCATCCCCAAGAATCTCAAGACCGCTGCCAGCCTCAAGTTTTACGACAAGGGCGGCGACAAACTTCACGACAGGGGTGACATTCTTGAACTCTGCTGCCGAATCACATCTCTTCTCAAAAGAGAATCCGATGCAAGTAACCTATCCGGTGGTCGCAACAACAACCGCGACCGGAGCAATCAAAACACGTCGAACGGTACCAGCAACCGAGAGTGAATGCAGCTCCTTGCCGAAAGCACAACGGAGCACACACGTGGGGCGAATACCCCGACAATTGGCGTAACCAGAGCTCCAGCAGTAACAGAGGACAAGGCACGCCTCGTACCACTTCCTCCAGCCCAGCGCCATCAAGCAAGAAGCGCGGAAAAGTCAAAAGTACCAAGAGCCAACCCTCGACAAACAAATCCGCCATAGTTCACTTCGAAAGTGACTGTGAGCCAGATGATGAAACGTACTGTAGCAGTCATGCCTCCTGTGGCGAGCTGATGGAAATCAGCGCAAAAGAAAAACAGAAGACCAGAGTCTCCACCCCATCACCATTATCACTCTCCTCGACTATCCTAAAAAGAGAGTCGCATGCAAAGCATTGCTCGAACAATGCTGCACAGACAAGGGATTAATTTCGTGGGACATGGCCAAGGCACTAAATCTCCTGACCACATCCAGCAGCCCCAAGACTTTCGCAACAGCCAATGGAACTTTCTCCTCGACAGAAGTTCTCAAACTTGAGGGGGCTATGTTGCCCTTTCCTTTCCACGAACCGAACTTTCTCCATCGAGCTAATGGTCCTCCCCAAAGAGTGTTCACAACAGACCAACTACGGAGTTATCATCGGACAAGAGACCATGCGACTCCTTGACCTCTACACGAGTGTACGTGAAAACACAAGTTTGTGGGGGGAGTACAAAATCAAGATGGTGCCACGTGATTACTGGACAGCAGAGCGCATCATCCAGCAAAAATCTTGGCCTCTCCGCCAACCACAGCCGAAACAAGCCACCAAGCAGACGGAAACTCCAAGTGAAGTTCTCATGACGGAAACACTTGCAGCAGCAAAATATGCAAAGGCAAATCTTGACAACATCGTCGAAAAGTGCATCCATTTGGATGCGGAGCAAAAAGAAAAATTGCTCGCCATCCTACGAAAGCACAAGGACCTATTCCAAGGCAACGTGGGAATTGGAAAGGCCAACCCGTATCCTTCGATGCAGTCGACGGCGCAGTCCCGGTATGGTCCAGACCGTACCCTACCCCTCTCAAGAATCGCAAGATCTTCAAGAATGAAGTGTATCGCCAATGCGAAATTGGCGCGATGCGGGAACTGACCGCAGAAGAGGTAGAAGAACGTTAATGGGCTTCACACTGCTTCGGAATACCGAAGAAAGACAGGACCATTCATCTCATTGGACTTTCGACACATCAACAGCACCCTGAAAAGAAAAGAGTACCCCTTCCCCACAATCGACAAGATGTTCCAAAACATCAGGGGTTTCGTGTTCGCCAGCACAATTGACCTCAACATGGGATACCTTTCTATCCACCTGACAGAAGCCACGCAAGCCCTTCTCACAATCGTCACCACCTTCGGATTTTTCCCCCACTCACTCTACCAATGGACGCCAGACCAGCAAATGACATTTTCCAAGCTCAAATGGTCTGCATTTTCCTCGAAATGCAAGCAAAAACCCAACCCATACCTTGATGACGTCTTCCAGTGTAGAGGCAACTGTTTTGACAGTCATCTCGCCATCCTCGATGAGATTTTCCAACGACTCAAGGATGCAGGAATGCAAGTGAATCTGACGAAGTCCACGCTCTGTGCCAAAGAAGTAGAATTTTTGGGCTTTCTTCTCAAGGAGACCGGCTTCCAGCCAACTCGCAAGAGGATCGAGGCGATCATGCAAATTGCGCCACCGAAGAACGTCAAGAAAGTTCACGAGTTCCTCGGGGCAATCAATTTCATTAAAAACCACATCCCCAACCGGGCCGGAATTCTAGCTCCCATCACAAACATCACCAAGAAGGACATCCCATTCACCTGGAGGGAGCAAGAGAAAGAAGCCTTCGACAAGGTCAAGGCAGATATCTCGAATGCCATTCTATGCACGTACCCGAACCCAAACAAACCATTCATCGTATACCCTGACGCTTCTCAGAAATACGCAATGGTGTGATGTTAACTCAAGAAGCCAACGGAACCAAGCACATCATCAGCACTTTCTCGAGAAAGTTTAACGACGCCCAACTAAAATACACCGTCGGCGAGCAAGAGTTGCTCGCAGCACACGAAGCATGCCGATTCTTCCACGACATCATTTACGGATGCGAGATCCTCATCCGCCGCGACCACAAAAATCTTACGAACCTCGAAACAAAACACACCAATCTCAGGGTCCTTCACCAACGACTCACCCTCGACCAAGAGTACGGCGCAAAATTCGAACACCTTGCCGGAGAACTCAACACCGGAGCAGACAGGCTCAGCAGACTCGCAATGACAGACAAAATCCCAGCCAACTGCACCGCGGAAATCTACGCCATCGACGAATTGAACAGAGACACCAACTATGATTTTCCCCTCTCCATGAAACTCCTCAAAGAAGAGCAAATCAAGGATGAGAAAATCCAGGAAGTGCTGCAGAAACACGATTCCAATGACAGGTTCGGTACCCTCAGCTTTGGTACCAGATCAGTTCATACCATCGACGGCAAAATCATGGTGCCAGCTACCTTGCAGCACCGAGTCATCAACTGGTACCACAACAACCTCAGCCACCCCAGATCCACAAGAACCCTCAACTCCATCGCGCAAAATTTCTACTGGAAGGGCATGCACGGCCAAATCGAGGAGCACGTTCGCACGTGCAACCAATGCCAACACCACAAAATAGTAGGCAAACCGAACTACAGCATTCTCCCACTCGTACCAGCACTCCAGGACAAGAAACCATTTGAGAAAGTCCACGTCGATTGCGCAGGACCATGGACCGTCAAGATCAATGACGAACCAATGACAGCCGAGTCGAACTACGAAATCTTCGTACTTACGATGGTCGATGCCTGCACCAACTGGGACGAATTGGCCCTTGTCCCTACGGCTTCTTCTCAAGTCGTAGCCATCTAGTTCAACATCAACTGGCTCTGTCGATACCCATGACCAAGGGTGCGACAACGGGAAAGAATTCATCGGAGAGGAATTCCAAGAACTACTCGTCAGTTACGACATTACGCCGAAACTGACAACAGTCAAGAATCCGACAGCACAAGCATTGGTAGAACGCCTTCACCTGACACTCGCTGACCACCTCCGCACTTCGGTCTACACCCTTGACAACTGGAGCAATGACATCAATCACCTACTCCAGTCTTGTGCATGGGCCATCAGGACCACGGTACCCTCCAATGCTCCTCACAATCCAAGTCAACTTGTCTTTGGAATGGACATGATTTTCTGCCAACAAGCGAAAATTGATTGGCAGCTTCTCAAACGCCAACGCCGCCTTCAAGCCATTGCTAACAACAAGAAGGAAAACAAGAATCGAAAGGCACAAGAGTACAAGATTGGAGATTTAGTACTTATAGTACAAAAGCCCTACGAGCGCAAGAGGAAAGCCAAGCTATCTTCTCCAACCGAAGGTTCTTTCCCCATCCTCCAAGTATACTCCAACGGGAACGTACGAATCCAGAGAGGAAACTTCCAAGAAGACATCTCCATCCGACGTCTTCGCCCCTACTACCCAAGCAACTAACTGCTAGGACAAAACAATGACACTGCGTCACAAGCTCATACTTTCATGGGGGAGGATATCCTAGGCAGTTCCGCACGGTCTAGTTTTATATTTTAAAACTAGCATTGCTACTTCCTGTAGCTTATAATCTGTATTAAACTACAATTATCACTTCCAATTAGATTTCTAGTCCAAAGAGAATAGGACAGGCTCCTTCCATCTGTCTCCTCGCTCCGGTCTCCAAGCAACAAATACTGGACAGGATATGAAAAACAAATATTCGCATAGGGCCATGTCTTGGCTGCGACAAGAAGTTGAAACTAAAAGCGATGGATGAGACTTCGTTCATTGAATCTTCCGCAAAAATCATAGACGACGGAAGTCTCATTTCGACTAACTTCACATTAATTCTTCGAGCAGTTCAAGGAATTCGGCATCATATTTATGTAATTTGATGTCCCCCCCATTCTCGCCTGGATCAATGTACTCATAGAACATTTGCCAGTGAATTGGGTTTACATGTCGCAAGAGTAGCCGCCCTGAAGAATTGGCAATCATAGAGTCCAGTTTCGATGACACAAGAGAAAGTATCGCCGCGTGGCACTTATGTTCTTTCATTTTTGCACCATTTCCAACTGCAACAATGACATCGGCCTCGCTGAATCGGATTCTGTCATTCGTGGTCGAGGTCTCTTTGAAGCATTCGTTGTCGTGATGGTCTCTGTATGGAGAACACCTCTCCTCGGAGTGCATGTATACTGTCTTTCCGTCACAAGATATTTCACAACTGCGATTGAACTTTGGCCCTTTCAGACCAAGAAAGCATGCATTATCAATACTATCGACTTCATACAAAGGAAAATCAGACAATAGTTCAGGCATCTTTATGCCCTTAATCTTAATTTTCACACGCGACACACGATTTTCCGCAAAAATTTGATGTAGCATGGACTTCATTGATTCATGCTGCTGGTGCATTGCATTATGCACATAGTGCGCACACATTTCATTGTTGTCGATAACCGAGATTGGGTCAGCATTAGGAGAAGTCATTAAGATCCAGAGCCAGTCCAGCATGGAAGAGGCTCGAGTGGAGTGGGTTCCATTTCGAAGTGGTCGAAGAAGCTCAAGCAGCTCCTGAACTGTGGAGAAGTCAAATAGGTCAGGATCACCATACCCCCAATAAAACCACTCCAACCGTTTATTTATCTGATATGCTGCTTCGTAGATAGTCTGCTGAAGATGGTATTTCGTCGCAAAGGAGAGGATTTCAATACATCTTGACATCTTTTTTCGATTCCACATTGTTTTCCGAAAACGCAACCAATGAGTGTAGATGATATCCTCACATTTAATCAAATATCTATCCATCCCAAGTTCATGGAACAAAGGCACAAGCCACTGAACGTTTGATGCATTTAACACCTTATCGTTTTCGTGTTCACGAGAGGGATCAATGCATTTTAAGAATAAGTTCCACACTTCGGGATCTTTGGTCGGGAACTCGATTCGTCGGTTTACGCTTTCCTTCATTCCAGAACTTAGCATGGCATCCAGAACCGGAGATGCATATGCTAAAAGCACTCCATAGCATTCAAATTCTTGCCTGTTTTCGCCGCTGCCCACCACGACGGAGACGTCTGGTTTGACGCTGAGGAGTTTTGTTGCAGGTATCATGGGTTCAGCGATCTCCAGAGAAACACTTAAGCGCCGCGATCGAATGATACCTGAACACTGTCTATTGGGACGTAACTTATTGGATCGGTGGTCGCTGTCGTTGGTCTTTGAAGCGGTCTTTGAAGCGATGCGGTAGCCGTAAAGTACCAAAGATGTTTTCCTTTCTTGTTTTATGAGCTCCCTCTCCCGCAACTCTTGATACTTTTGTCAACTTTTTGATTGACCAATGGATTCAAGAATGAATGGCAAGATAGAGCCAAGAAACATGCAGAAACCGACGACATTCTTCAAAACCGTACGGTAATATTAGTCCAAAATCGAGACATGGATCGATCCCGGCAGTTTCGTGATTAATCAAAAAGTCATGCACATACAAACCCATGATACTTCCGCTGCTTCACATATGGATGATCTAATGGTTGATGTTGCTATTAGTTGTTATATTGGCTATAACGAAATGTTTAGTCTACCGCCTCCATTAGCCAAATCTAAAATAGTACCAACCAACGAAGGAGGATGAAAAACTCGACGACACGATTGCTCCTCCTCATGACTGCTATCCGAACATGTATTAGCTGGAATGGACGCGACCCCGATGAGCTTGATGGAGCAAAGGTCTCTCTTTCCACCTAATGGAGTTGGCAACTGCTGCTCTAGGGATTCTTTCATAGAAAGTTGTAAGAATTGTTGTCTGAGTTGATGATCGCATAGTTTCTTGCGCCATTCACAATATTCATTCAATGACTGCACATTCAGATCAATTTCAGTTCCAATGGGATAGAGAATGTGAGTGATGTAATCGGTCACCGATGGAGGAGGTTTCAAACCCAACTCATTGCAATCATCTATATTTGTGGTTTCATAGTCATAATCATTTTCCGATGCAACAAAGTCTTCGAGCAAGTTTTCATCGGTGAAACTTTCTTCTAATTTGGCCCACTTCCCTCCTTGATCTAAAGCCCTCACAATAGCTTTAACACACGCAGTAGCATCCATTTGCTTCACAATTCGTTCGTCGTGTCCCTCTCCCGGCTCAGACCAGCTCGTCTCTCGATCATGCCATCCATTCAGTAGCAAGATCTTTGGCACATTCCGCGGATCATTCCGTTCTGCAATGGCTTCTCCCACACCACTCAGTATCAAACTTGGCAATACTGATGTAAAAAGTGAACCACATCCGTACACGATACAGTTTGCATTGGCTATTGCATCGAGGACTAGAGGATTGGGCTCGGGATAAATTTCATGGCGATCGTTCCAATCTAGATTACTCTTTGTTGAAGAAACGGTTTTGGTCTCGGTACTTTGATGGGAAGGGGCAGTATTTGACTGAAATTTCCGTTGCCATATAGGATCATGCAAGAGGTAGGTTATCCGCGATATGGGTGAGGGATGCAATGACATTATAGCCTCCTGTGAATCAATCTTTCCAGATTTCACAACAGGACGATGTCCGGCTGCGGAGCTTTCGTTATCCGTGGCAAAACTTGATCTAGGATGGGAAATGTTGTATTGACCACGTATGCGCTTCTTGTTCTTAAGCTCAGCACCTAGAACCAACCTCTCTTCCGTCAAGACCGCTGGCAAAACGCGGGATCCACTGGGTATGCCTGCAACCTTTGAGAATAGGAAAATAGCAGCGGGCAATGATCCAAAGAAAGTACGTGCTCCAGCAAAGAAGAAATTCCCAACGGAACCCCCCGTAAAGTCAAAAGGAGGGAAAGTCTGCGAATGGCGTTGTCCATTGTGAGTCTGCAACACTTGAGAATGGAAATGAACTAGGAAGGATCGAATGATGGATCTGTAAGGAGTTGACACTTCTTTCCACAGCGGATGTTCGCTGCTTCCATCACTACCACCATCCAAAATATCCAGCCATTCTTCTCTTGCCATTCGAGAAATCATATCCTTCGTGATATTTTCTTGACTGGATGCATTTTTCTCTTTCCAACTTTCCATACTTACCAAACGATGCCCCAGTAATCTTCGTACGGCACGTGCTTCTTTTGTTGTTCCTGGAGCTAAACGGAGGAGCCTGGAACGAATATCTCCAACCGCTGGACTATGCTTAGTTGAATTTGGATCGACACAAGGAAACAAGAGAGACTGTTCGTTGGATGATGAAATGCATTCAACACACAACAATATTCTGTCAATACCGCACGAAAGATGTAGCCATTTCCAATCTGTCAGAAAGAAATGAAAAAAATTCTCATGATCGCAGACAATAGTGTTTCACATTTGACAGCAAACAACACTTATCATAACGCCAGGAAACACGTAGCGTGGCACAATTCAAACTCAACAGCAATGTTTATTGTTCTCACCCTCCCAAGACACGAACTATCTCTGCCGTGGAACCCCCATCATCCGTAACAGGAAGGACATGCCATACCTTAGTCCCTCCTGTAATACCAACACTGGACTTGACATCGTTCAACCCTGTCCATTTCGTCTGCGTGGCACCCAGAGTCAAGGCCTTCTCCTCCACACAATCCTCAAATGTCATCCCTCCATCCACACTCCCCAACGTCATCAAGTCAACCAAACTATTCTCCCTCGAAATACAACTTCCCTCGCCCACAACATCTCCCGCAAAGGGAATCTCATCGACCGAAGGAACCCCCACCTGAATAATACGCGAGGCCATCTCGGCCGCGGCAGAATTGAAGGCGGTCCCACCGCTAAAGACGACGATGCCCGGTCGTCCTCGACGGGGGTTGTGGGGTTCACTGTCGTTGTCACTTTCGTCTTTGTAGGCGTCCATTTGTACTTGTGAGGAAGAAATGAAACGGTATCGATCGAATGGAACGTGGGCTCTAGTGGTTGGTGCTTTGTTGGGACGAGGGAGAGTCCGCGGTGTCTTTGAAATGAATGCGCACACCAAGAATGCACGAGATGGGATTGGAAGGAGGAGGATGGAAGAGAGGACGAATTTGATTGTCGATTGTGGTGTTTGTGAGCGGGTATATTGTGATGATGGCGAATGCGATTTATAGACGAACATGGGCATGTAATGTGAAGTCACTAAAGGTTATCGCCATACCATAGATCTTCATGGTGCATAGAAGATGTCCGGGACGCGTAGGGAGCGAGGGGAGCGAACAGTTGACAGAGTATCTACCTACCAGGTATCTACCGTACCCTCACTCGTCTCATAAATTTTTTTGTCGAGATGGTCAAGTGGCAGGCACTGGACCATGGTTCTTGTTAGGAGGGGTGGCATCCTAGTTAGGTCTACTAGCTTTGACCTGGTTCACTAAACTAGTCTGCCAGTAAGACTTGCTACTGAACCTGGTTCATTTGCTTGTCTGCCAGCACTAGTTGAGAACTGAACCTGGTTCAGTACTTCTGGCGAAAATAACCGAATGTTAGTAGGAATCAATAGCTTTTTCTGGAAATTGTAAAAATCTGACTGACGTCACTTTTAGGCCAAATGACGTCAGTGTTGCCATCTGCCAGCAATAATACTGAAAACGTACACACTGAACCAGGTCCAGATTTTATGTTCCTTTGCTAGGGAAAGCTAGTCGCCAGCTGCCAGGAGATTTTCGTCCAACTGATCTAGGTCCAGTACTTCTGGCGAGGGTCATGCCACCCCTCCTGTTCTTGCTCTCCTCTCTCAGTCGCAATGGATACAAGGTAAACTACTAAGCTAGACAGTACTCATGGGTGTTGGTGCCAAAAACACTTGCGGGATTTAGCTGCTGCTGCAATCCCCAAGCCCCAATGACTCTAAAGTCGCCCACCGTGTGGAGTGTCTGCACTGCACACATGACGAGTCTTTGGGACTGTCCAAGTGCCCACCCCGCAAGCCACCGGCAGGACGCTGTATCAGGCGGGCTGTCTTGGTGCCAAAACACTTGCGGGATTTAGCTGCCGCTGCAATCCCCAAGCCCCAATGACTCTAAAGTCGCCCACCGTGTGGAGTGTCTGCACTGCACACATGACGAGTCTTTGGGACTGTCCAAGTGCCCACCCCGCAAGCCACCGGCAGGACGCTGTATCAGGCGGGCTGTCTTGGTGCCAAAAACACTTGCGGGATTTAGCTGCCGCTGCAATCCCCAAGCCCCAATGACTCTAAAGTCGCCCACCGTGTGGAGTGTCTGCACTGCACACATGACGAGTCTTTGGGACTGTCCAAGTGCCCACCCCGCAAGCCACCGGCAGGACGCTGTATCAGGCGGGCTGTCCTGGTGGCTTGCACACCCAGAGGCTGTCAATTTGATGCCAGCGGAGGATATGGCGTGCCTCTGTCCGACTGTGAGCAGCGAGGTTCAACCAGCATCTGTCGGGCAGACGAATTAGCTGCCGTCATTCGGTGATCTTTCCCTCTGTGCTACCCAAAATGTTAGACGGAGTCGCAAGACTCTCGATATCCTACCGCTGGTGGATCCGCCCGGTTACGCCGCCAGGGTGGACACATTTGCGTTGTAAGGTGCCGAAAGGAGAGTGTTCGTGAAGTCGGTGCAGACTCCTCCGGCGACGTTGACGAACCCAAACTTCTTCCGCATCTTTGTCGACATCCCTTCTGAGAAGCACACCAACCCTCACGGATGTATTCCATAAATTTGACACTGAGCCATTGGCCCATCTTCTGTATCTCCATTTCGGAGAAGCCTGATAGCAACAACGCGTTTGCCCCCCCACTGCGCAGGGAGTGTGTGTTGATCATATCAATTGGTGTGCCCTTAGCACTAGGGCCGTCCAGTGCCTCCGCTGCCCACTTGAGTGCATCTTGGATGTTTTTGTCTGTTACGTCGAAACGGGCCCCTGTTTCAAAGTATGCTGAGAGCAGTGTCGCACCCGGGTCGTCGGGGGCTGCGCTACGTATATGGATGTACCTACGGCCCAGGGCGCGCACGGGGCAGAAGTAGGCGTCGTCATTCGCTTCATGGTGTACACACACCCCTTTCCAACCACTCTTTTGGTTGTCCAGTTTTAGCGTAGCCCCGTTGGCCGAGAGGATAGCCCACGCAGGTGCCTGCCTACTCAGTTGCCAAAGACGTCCTTGCTTGTCTTTGCGGAAGAAAGTGACGTCCCGCATTCTGAATTGTGTCGTTTGTTTTGACTCGTTTTGCACCCCTTTTACTGTGTACTCCCCAATGCGCAAGAGGTAGTAGAATGCGACGAGGGTCCAGTCGCCCATGGCCTTGACCAGCTCCGTGGCTCGCGTTTGTGCTCCAGCGGCCGCAAGGAATTCTGGGACATCCACCGGCAACTGTTTTGTAGTTGGCGGGTCTGCTTTTCGCCAGCCCTCGATGGTTTGCCCGAGATGTGGCAAGAGCTCCTTCGAGTTTGCCAGTTTTGTCGGATTTACTCCACGTTCCAATGCGATCTCTGGCCAACAGCCGTGATCCCCTTACTGACTGTGCCAGCAGCAACCTGTTTTTTGCGACCGTAGTGTCCGGATCGGACCCTGGCGGTGAAGCCGGTGAGGAGGCGAGTGGCGATGTTGAACGGGGTTGACAATGGATAAGGGTCCACTCCCACAGCCGTGCTGTAGGTGACCCAATGTCGCCAATATACTTCCCTATTTCTAGTAGTCGCCGCCACTCGTCCAGCAAAGAATCCTTCATCCGCAGCACGGAAATCACGCGCATAGATATGGCGAAGGAAGGGTGGAACACGCTCCAAGATTTCTGCAAGGGTAAAGGAAACATAGTATTAGAAAGTAAAAGTAAGTCATGGTCAGTTGTACAGCTCCTCTTCTTTTCGCTGCCCCAGGATTGCGATGGGATGTCTGTCATGGCGTTCTCGCACCCTGCTACATGCAGGGGCGTCAGCGGCGACACCCCTTTTGTCTTGAGCCATAGAGCCAGTGCTCTGAGCAACTGCGCCGCTACAAGCGAGTGCTTCGAGGCCATTCTTGCGACCCAGCTGACCGTTGGGCTATTATCGCTGAAGAGCGCAACGTGGGAGCCAGACGTGAGGGAGCAGACCTCCTCCATTATTAGCCACAGGAGCAGTAGCCCACCATCTCGAGGTCCGAGTTAATGAGGCGCCCCGTGGGATTTGCCTGGGTCTTGATATCCTCTTGTATGTCCAGTGGCCATTCCAATTGGAACACTGTAGGCACACAGGCTCTGGTCTCTCCTACGATCACCCCACCCACTCCATGCCACGATGCATCCTTGGCACCAACATAGTCTGGCCAGGCCGTAACCAGCTCCGCGCATCGTATGGGCTGGAGTGTGGATTCTCTCAGGAGGGTTCTAATCTCCTTGAGCGCTGTGCGCAAAGGTTTATTTTGATGCAGGAAGACGAATGGTGGTCGCTTCCGTAATAAGCGATTACATGGGGAATGGAGGCCTTTTCCTGCAGTGATGGCCACGAAGGCATGGCGTACCTTTGCCACTACGGACTCAAAGTCTTTGAAGGGTACTCCGGCATGGGACGCTCGGCTTGCACGAAGCCAATGGTACAGCACGGTGAGGAGGGCGTCGCGTTTTGGGGCTTCGAGCCACAGGGTTTTGTTTGACCCATCAAAAGTGAAGCCGAGAATGTCCTTCTGGAGCTCCCATGTACCTTCCCCCTTTTGTAACTTTTTGAGGGAGATGGGGTTTTCGGTGTCATCGTCGTTGGGTGGGAAGATGTCATGGACCTTTGAGAACAGCATTTGCTGTATGGCGGAGTTGATCTCGTGACGCTGGGATCACTAGCCCCAGGTAGTCATCTATGTAGACTTCTAAGACATAGCGGAGCCCGGCGGTGTCTGCATCCTGTTGCGGGAGTGCCCGGAAGTCGTTGCTGTTAAGTGCCCACTCGACAAATTTGTTATCTGTGAGGGTGCCGACGGCTGTCTTGATATACCTCGCTGCCACGTCGCGCCCTGTTTCCAAAGCGGCGCAAAAGTATTGAGACGACTCGATCCACCCCATCTGTAGGGAGGTCGGGACCACAAGTTTGAGTTGGTCAGCGGCGTGGGCTGGCGGCAGCACGTAACAGAAGTTCCACTCCTGTCCTGCCTCGCAATCCAGATGCCGGAAGCCGTCTTTTATGTCCTACTTTGCCATGAAGACCTTGGCGTCGTTGGACGCCTCCGCAAATGCTTGGGTGAGGCGGGAGAGCACCTGTCCCATCTGGTCTATGGCCCCCTGGGGTGCCCTTTTGATCGTTGCGTTGTTTACTGAGTGGAGAGTCCCTGACGCAAGGCGGATGCTGAAGGATAGGTCAAGGATGGCCCGGTACCCCTGTGATTTGTGAGGGATCATGGCTATGTGGGAGATCTTGAGCTCCTTGGGTGGATCATGCTGTATGTCCACCCACCGGACAATCCTCGCTTGCCCTTGCTCTACCTTTTCCAGTGTCTCACGTCGGAGTTGTTCTGGAGTGTCCTGTTTCTGTGACGAAGGGGTGCGCTCCCTTTTTGATCGTCCCCGCCATTTCTTCGACCGTCAAGTTCCGCCCTGTCTTTGTTGGGCAGCCCTTTGTGGCATATTCCAGGAGGAGGTCTGCGGCAGGGTGATGGAGTGCGAGGTTTTGAGGGCACATCGTGTTCCTGTTGTGGAGGGTGGCAATAGTTCGTTGGAGAGCAGCCTGCCCTTGCTGCCGTGGGTCCGCCAGTAGGTCCCCAAAGGTTGCGCTGCTTGCTTGCTCTGCCGTGTTCGCTTCGCAAACTTTCTCCACTTCTCCTTTGTTGCCCCCGTGACCATAGTACCATCCTCCAATTGTGGTGCCGCTTGCAAATCTGACGCAGTCCTGGTGTTTGTGGGCGGGTCGTGGTCGCGCCCAGGCCGTGTGTCGTCGGGCCACGGTGGTTGCGGGTGTGTCGGTGTGTGGTTGGCGGGCTCTTTGCCAGGGCAAGGTGTCTCGCTATGTGGCTCTTTGCCAGGACGAGTGTTCTCGTGAGTGGGCTCTTTGCCAGGGTGCGCATCAAAGCGGGCGTTGCAGGACAAAACTTGTGTTAACAATTCATATCTCAAGGCAAGCAGCACGCACGCCTCATGTGGGCCAAGACAGCAAGACCAATGCAAGCAAAAACGGCCAATACAAACACAAACTGTACTTTCTAGAACAAAAAGTATCGTTTCTGTCGAGAAAAAACAAGTTCCGCTGCTAATTGTTAATGAGCAATACACATTGCCTGTTCCATACCTTCACCTCTGTTCAATAGACTTCGATGCACTAGTCCCAGTGTGTTCACTGTCGCACCCATCGCGGCGACTTCTCTGCCTTGATCACTCCAATGTTGCCTGTCCTCAATGTCCCTCTGGTGCGCTACCAATGCCGATGCCACCGCCGCCCGGCTTGCTCCCAGCACTAACCCCTGGGAAGGCGGCGGGGCTAGTGTTTGTCAGGTGCGTTGTTGCTTTGCCGGGCTGCCCGTGTCCGTCCAGGTGCCGACGCCCGCAAATTGTAGCATACCCCCAGTTCAATCTTTTTCCCGAGAGTCTCGGCCCAGGCGTCTGGTATCTTCTCCTTCGGGACGTGTCCTTTGCACAAGCGACAGGACCAGAAGGGACAGCGTCCACAGACATGGTTAAAATAAATTATATTCTTACCCCAGTCGTCGACTGATGTTCGCCGCCGCCAGGATCTTGCCGAACATGAGACTACCTTTGAAGACTTTGTGGTATTCCCCCAAATGTCGCTTGAGGACTGGATGGACATGCGCGAGCGTGTCGGTTGAAGACTGGTCAGCCTTGGGCCTGAACAGTGGCGGCGGTCCTGCCGGAGGCGGAGGAGGAAGAAATACTGTTCCCGGCTGCACCGTTGCGCCCATCACTCCCATGGCCCCGCCCTGCTAATATGGGCCCCCCACCAATCCATATTGGATATTGCCAAATGCATTGAGCCCCGCGCTGCTGGTTCCTTTGCCGGCGGTGTCCTGTGCCATCCCTTGTGTTGCCCACTGGGTGGGCATGCGGCGGTTGATGGGTTCCTACCATCAAACATTGGGGTATATGGCATCAAGGACAGAGCTAGGGAAAGGGATGAGATCGCGGTCCAACTTGAATTTATCTGGGTGGAGACTTTTGTTAAAGAAGCCCCTTCCATCATCTAGGATGGCCCACACAATTTGCTGACAGCGGGCTGCCATGAAGTCGTGGCGCTTTTCTTCGACGTCCTTGTCTTTCATGATGTGGTAAATATTCCACACCTTTTGAAAGTGGTCGCACTTGGCGCCAAACAGGACAAACAGGAGGCTGGCGTACGTGGAGGTAAGGACGCGTAGCTCGTGGAACGTGGAGGGAGGATGCCTGGTGTCCATGGTGGAGAGCATAAAGGCCTCCTCTAGTGTCCAGTTTCCCTTTGAAATTACCAGGGCTTCCTCCCGCTGGAGGGCCAGTTCTCTCTCCGCTGCGCTGATGGGGCAGCACGCAATTATGGACAGCCCCATGCCTGCGGACTTTAGGATGGCTGTTTCTCCTCCTGGGTTGAACTTGAGGTCCACGAGATCATCGAGCGTTTTCTTCTCAAAGAAGATGCCTCCATCAATTTCACAGTTTTGTGCTTTTGCGAAGGCTTGCATTCCTTCGTTGAGACCATTTTTCTGGCTGATTGGAGCATCAACCATAGGCGGGGAATCCCTCAGGGCTCGGCCACTCCACAGAAGCCTTGCAGAGCTGCCAGCTCATACTCGGTGTAGATGTGTTTATTTGTATTTGTCACGGCGGAGCTCGTGCCACTCGTCCTCACCTGTGGGCCCTTGTTGAGGGCTTCCACGACTGCCCGGAGGGTCTCCGCTGCCCAGAGGGAGATGCTCTCCATAGCCCCGCGGTTGTCATGGTGCTGTGATTGTCCGGTGCCGTCCACACTGTGCTGGAGTGGAGGCGCTCCCAACATTGCCATGAGCCGGGCTGTTGTCCAGTCCGTGAAGGTTGCATCGAAAGCCAGGATAGGTTCGATGTCCATGCTGACGAGGCTCTTGGCACCGTCACTTGACTGCGCCACCGTCATTGCCCACAGTCTGACCAGCACAACGTCGCTTTCGTCAAGGGGCCCACCATCTTCCATGCCAAGCTGTGCCGCCTTGGTGAAAACTTCCCATGGCGTCAGTTGTTGTTCCCTGAGGAAAACCGCGAGGAGCGTCGGCACAAACAGCATTGTTGGCACGTGTTGTGTCCCTTTTAAACCGCAAGGTTGATACCATCGCAGGTGTGTTTGCCCCGGTGCCGCAAGTGCCCCAAACTCCTCTTTGTCTGTCCCCATGGACACACGTGGCCAGCTCCACGGCTTCTCGGGCTTGAGAGAGACCGGGATGCAGCCTTGTTGGGGTGACCTGTCTCCCATGAAGGCCACCATTTTTATGGCTGCATCGTCACCTGCCATCGGGTCGAAATAGACAGCCGCGGAGTGTAGGATATTTACGTGGTGGTTCCCCGGCTGCATAAAAGCAAACAGCCGGAGGGGGCCCGCCAGTGCCTGCTCCTTGAACACCTTTGTGCTTGCCGCTGCACCCTCCATGCCGCGCTTCCTCGCCCACTTGTGTTTGTGGAAGCTGTCGGTGCCTTCCACGCATTGGATAATTTTACGCAGGGCGGCTTGGAGCGTACCCGGCAGAGCTTGGCGGTCTGCTGATGTGGCCGTCGTCGCTGCGGGTGGTGAGGTGTGGGCTGGTGGCGTTGGAAGTGGCAGTTCAATAGCTGCTACCGTGGCGTCGTTGACGTGTAAGGTGGGTGGGAGGAGGAGCCACGGGTTGTTTTCGTTGGCGGGTGCTGCCACCATGCTCACCTGGGGCGGTTGTTCCTTGTCCGCCTGGGATTGTGTTGGAAACGCTGGCGGTGGTGTGGGTGGTTGCGGCGATTCTTCCCGCAAGCTTTGCCCAATTGTGGCGAAAGCTTCCGCTAGGAAATCCCGCGGTGCTACCATGATTTGTAGTGAACTCTGGCGATGTGTGAAGAGTGATTGTCATTGGCAAAAAAGCTTTAAAACTACCTAACAACTCAACAATCAACCGCAAATTCGTTGTGCCATGGAGGTTGCGGCAAATCTGGCCACAGAATGAGGTTGGTGGGAGATAGCACCCACCTCTGTGCCATGGATGTGCCGCCGAGCTCGTCTGTCCATCACCCGGAAGAAAAATGTTCGAGATTTTCGACCTACAGGCCAACCTTACAATTTCCGGTACCCCTACCCGAAGTTCAGCTTATTTTCTAGAATCCTGAATCTGTGTGCCTTTTCGTGTTTTCCTTCCTTACAGTTCACGTACACATACCCGAAGCGAAGTGCTGCTAGTTAGTAAACATGCGATGGATCTTTTGAGATTCAGTAAAATTAATGATTCTTTTAAGTACGTCGCGCTAAAACATGTGACGTCATCTATGATATTGAAAACGGGTCAGCGCGATCTGAAAATGAATGTCGCATGATGGTCTGATCACAACACGTAAAATGTGTCGTAAACCACGGGTACACCGTCCTTACAACAACAAAATACGTCACGCACACGCACCCCAAAATTCAGTTGATTTTGGGGTGAGCTCTGATTTCACCCGAAAATGAACTTCATTTTCGGGTGGATTTTGCACTCATAACCTGTTACCCGAAAGCTACCCTTCAAGTTCGGGCGAACTTTCCGGTTGTAAGGATGGAGATTCACGTACCCCTACCCGAACTACACAAAAAAATCAAACTTCGGGTACGGGTACAGGTGACTGTAAGGTTGGTCCTCAGAAGATCGAAATCTCATTCCAGAAATCTCAATCTTGATCTCAGCTGAATTGCTTCAAGATACCGCTTGAAATCCCATCGGAATTCCCCCAAATTTGAGTTGATGTGATTAGATACCTTGAGATATTTAGTTCACGAACTTTGCCGAAATTTATATCGAAAATTAAAACAGTCCAATTTGAAACTTTCCATGAGAATTATGTATTTAAAAAGCATGTGCATACATTGTGGGGGTTGCCAAACAGGTGAGTTACCTGCACTAGACAAAGCTATTAATTCCTAACTACTTATTTTTTGATTTTTAAGAAAGTTAAATCATGTTTTCGTGCATTGTTTTAACGTACAACATGAACTCTTTAATATACATTTGACAGTACACAGTACCATCAATAGTACAGAGTTCATCCGAAAGTACAATACATAAATGTACTTTTGGATATACTGTGTACTCTTTTATGGTTTCCCGTAGAAAAGATATTGATTCCTATGTGACAATCTACCTGAAAGTACAAGGTACACCGCCCATGTATGTTTCAATCCAATTCCAAGAAAAGGACATAAACAAAAAAAGAAAGTTCATCTAATCAATTGTGACGTGTTGGGAACCTTTTTGACTTCAGCCAAAATTTAATCTGAGATGGCGGGTTCTTTACCAACCCCTTCAAAACCACTATTATGCACACATTTATTGCATGAGTACTTGTATGAGTACTATAGTACATACATTCCCTCAAGTCCATAGTTGTTTGTCATGCTTTTACTTACATTGTATGCACATATGCATACCATATGTACAAGATCACATCTCGAATCTCAGAGCAGACTGGTTCGAGACCAGACAAGTTCTCCAACACGAGATTCTCATGTCTTCATCTGGAATTCTCGATCAAGACTTTACTTTAGTTGTTTACTGGCCTCACCCGTTTTTCAAATCCAACATTTTATCAAGAAGAGAAACTGTTTTCTGAAGTATTGTGGTTTGTGATTTTGTGTAAGTGATGTGTGCAATGTGTGTGCAAACAGTGTGTGCATGGGCTGACAATGGTGCATGTGATGGTGTGCTGGATGAATATAAGAGGTGTGCTTGATGATGTAGAAGGTGATGGGTCATCCCATATTTTTGCTCTATTGTCCGTTCATGATTTAGTGTCTTAGATGAAATGGTGGCAACCATGTTGGATTTCCTCTACCAATTATTGGCTGTCCCATGGTCGCCTCTGTCCAAAACCACAGTTCTTCCACCATTCACTATAATTCCATTGTGATTACTGTTTCATCCGTTTGTGAGGCAAAATGGCCCTATACATCATGCCTGCAATCTAAATTTGTAGGTACGTGTAGCTACTACATTCATTATTATAAATGGCAATATCACTAATACTCCATCTTTTTCTAGTGCTCCTCTCCCAATTGACCTTGCTCGACAAATGCCAATGTCATACTAATAAGTTTGGGTGGAATACCTGTATCATTTCATTAAAGAAATAGTAATATCATTGAAGTCATGCTTGCACTTAGAAATCATATTTGTGACATGGTAGAAAATTGCAAGAATGGCCTTTCTTAACACACATCCATCAATGATACAAGATTCCATAATATAAGTATGCCACACTATGTCAATGACACGATAAAAATCAAAACAAAAATCAAGTCGAACAATAATACTAATAATACTAACACTTTTGACATACTAGTGTAATCATGCTACACTACTGCTAAAAAGTTCTCCAAGAAAGGATTAAAAAATACTGTGAGGCTGTATGTTGACGGCAAACTATCCTCCTCCGACTTCTCTGAGGGTATAGTGCAGCTAGGTAATGTTAATACACTATCCTAGCAACCCTAACGCTAACTCACAGACAGAGCAACATTATCATACCACACTCTCATCCCCATAAAATGCATCCTCGGAAACATCAACTTATACCTCTCTCATTTTTCTTTCTTTCTTTCTTTCTTTCTTTCTTTCTTGCTTTCTTTCTTTCTTTCTTTCTTTCTTTCTTTCTTTAAGAACACAAAGAATGCAATTGAATAATGCTAGGAAATAATACAGAAATAGCTCCTAGTCTTGAGTGTTTTACTCCCATGCTTCATAAAAATGTACCAAAACATGTGAATGCAATAACACCAATGTTCATTTTCACATACCGAATTGTGATTCTTGTAGACTCAAAATACAAGGTTTTTCTTACGACAGGAACAAATCAAGCATCCACCATGGAATGCAATTTGGTAACCAGCTTGGCCATGAATCTGCATGGGATAAAGTCTTGAAGGTCACAGAAAGTTTGGCTTGTGATACTCATTGTTGTCTCTATCATATCCATTAAAATGGAACATTGGATGTTATGTAGTTCAAAATATGACGCCTTTGCCAAGTATTTACCAGTTTATGTTCTCAATTGTTTCAGCAGGAGTCAGTCACTATACAACGAGACCACCTCCTTGGATGTCAGGATTTCTAATGAAAAAATACTTCCAGTCTCATTCATGGTTGTCAACAAAGTAATCAGTATATATGCTGTTAGGATTACTGTTTAATACTGGTTCAGAGCAAAACACAAATCACACATCATCTTTGCACTACAGCACCCTTTTTGCACTTTGGTGGGGAATATAATGTAAACTACAAAAATAAAAGTAGAAGACTAAAACACACAAATCACAAATATTGTTTGTACATTTTACATTTGTATTAATTTGTGTAGATTGATCATACAGCACACCAAAAATGTTAATTGCAAACTGCATTTCTCTGAAAGCACAGTTTTAAATCATACCATGGGGATCTATTCATCTTTTCTAAAGGGTTGACAAAAGGTCATTGCACACAAATCATACATTACATTGAGTGAAATCATATTTAATCTAAATCACCCCCTCATGAAGTAATAATCAGCCATGCAACAAGAGATGGAGGTAAGCACTGTAGAAAAACAATGAGTAGAACCATGTGGTATGATATAAAATGTGTTTGAAGAGAAATAAAATTTGCAATTTATGTTTTTGGTTAGTTGTATAACCAATCTACATGGGATACATCCTTTATCAAGACTCAACTGTGATACTTTCATTCATTTGGTTCAATTGGACCAAAAGAATGCTTCCAATGCATTTCAAGCTCACTGATTGATCTTACTTAGAATATTTTCCTATCTTTGGTGTTTTTCAATTATTATCAGAACAATGGTGTTCTCAAATCTTTCAAAGTATGAGTAGAACTGTGGTCAACTGTTGGCAACTCTTGTCAGTTATCGTCAACTGAAAATGTCATGAAGTATTGTGAAGAGTTGTAAAGACTCATAAATGATTGACTTCCATCAACAGATCAGGACAGTTTTCAACAACACTTCACGAAAGAAACAACCATTTGCATTAGTTGTATACGTTGTGAAGCTTTCTTATTGTTTGTGATCACTGGTTTATTTGGTGGATAATAACAAGTACTTGGTGCAACTTACCTATTACATGGTGGTAAGCACCAATTACTGGGTGATAGCCACTGAGTACTGGATATGTCACACCAACTACTCGGTGTCGCTTGGTTAAACCACCGAGTATTTGGTGATAAAATGGTGATATGCAGTATCAAAACCACATCAATTGGATGAATTGTTGTCATTCAAGGTAGAATTAGAATTGAACCATCACCCGGCATTACTTTGTCCCAAAATCCGCACTCTAGTTGTACACAAACGGTCATTTCCAGTAAGTTGCTGCAGGTCACAACAGGTATGTCACAGGGAGGGGGCAGTATAACAAACATGCTATATGTATTGTACATACATCATGGTTTAATGTGTATTTTGTGGCTTTTTTACAACAAGTTGTCCAGAATGGCACAAATTATTGATGATTGTGCAAATCATCTGCAATTATACATAAATCCACAAATCCTCCAAAAATCCACTTATCCTCCAGAAATAATCCACAAATTTCCAATTGTCCTCTAATTCTCTGTGGTCAGTGGTGGAGACTATGAGAGCACCTTTGTCCATAGTCCTGGCCATAGCCCAACATACTGTTGTCACGTTCAAGGATAAAGTATGGTTCCCCCACGGTCGTAGACTCAATCTGATGAGCGGGAATTGTTTGGGACGTTATGGGCTATCCAACCGTTAATGGTCCTGACGCCTAAGCCCACCAGAATGTCATTTCATTTGCAGTCATTGGTAGCCATCGAACAACGAAAGATTTCTACGTACAATCGTATCAGTTCCGACAGTATAAGTAGTGACGCAAAGACGAATGAATTTTTTTCAGGGCTTGGAAATTCATCATTTTACTTACAATCGGATTCGGCTAACTAACTACTAGCAAATTACTCATAGGTGTCCTCATTGGTTGTAGAAAATCAGATAGGAATAAGTATAAATCGGACTATGACTCATAGCTCATAGTTTCCACCACTGACCACTAGTAACTGTCTAACTTATTCTCGAAAAGTCCCCTTGAGTTTGTTTCCTCATTTTGGTATCTCAAGAGTCCGAAATGGTGGGCACACTCCACTTCATAGCCCACTGATCTTCTCAGCTGACCCAACCCTGCAGAGCGGCAGAGAGCAGCAGCACGGTAAGATCCAAAAAGTCCCGTGCCGGCTGCATGCAGCTCAATCCACGTAGCTTTTTGTCAGAACTTACTTATTCTGTGAATTCCATCGGATTCTCTTGGATTTGATCATAATGTCAACAACTTCATAATTCCATGCCCGCAATCCCTCCAGCAAAGCATAGACGCAGAAGTCATCATACCGAGCAATCATGTTTTTGACACAGCAATATCAACCCTCTCTCGCAACGCGGTTATTGACATTGGCGCTCGGCTTCGCTGTTCCTCGCATCACAGTTCAATTTACCCCATCGTTGTCGAGAACTCCATGCGTTCACAATGCGATAAGGACAACTATTGCCCTGAAGAGTGAAAGTCAATCATCAAATTTGGTTGACTACTCCGAACAAGGTGTTTACAATCTTCGCGGGGCACTTGCAAATTGCGCGCTGCACGAGTTTGTGCTAAAAAATCACAAACCGCTGGGTTGCTCGGTGGAAGAGAGTCTTGCAAGTGAGCCAGATGGAGCTAAGCACGTTTTCGTCGCCCAGGTGAGTGGACGGTGATAGTGCTGTAAACATTGAGCTGTCAAAGCGATCATCCGTGATTGGACGCTAAAGGCAAGTAGTGGAGTGCAGAAAATTATTCATTCTCATGCGTCGCATCAAACTATTGTCTGTACATGCTTTCAGCTGAACGAAGGTGGCAATGCCGATCAAGCAGGGCTAGAAGTTGGGGACGTTATCGTCCAGCTTTCTGGGACATGTAAGTTATTCTCATTTGTTCTGCGCTACTCTCGTTGGGTCCATTCTTAAATATTATAATGCAATGGTGGAAATGCCGTTTGCTGTCTACAGTTGATGAAGTTATCGATGTCGCGGGGCTAGGATTGGATAAGATTCGATCGCTTGTAAGCGGAAGGCTCAAAGAGCAGACACTCACAATTCGCGTTGCACGGGGATCTGATGTAATGGAAAGACATGAAACGGCTCTGGTTGACCTTTGCATTCTAGGAGAAGATGCCAACACAGTGAATTGCATCACGGCAATCCACTCGCCGGAAGATGGTGCATATTTCACAGACAATGATATTGCAATGGATTGTCAAGACAGTGATGTTGATTGTATGCTAGATTCCTTGTGGGATACCTGGTCTGATGGATTACCAATCAAAAATTTAGAGGAAGAAGAAACAGCGGAAGAACCTAAGGAGGAAAAGAAGAAGGTTGCACCGTGGGCATCGAGATCGTCTGGCAGTGGCACGTGGGTGAGGGACCCTGCAACGGGTCAAATGAGAAATATTGATGAATAGAACTTTTGACCTGCTACTCGATAGTATGCATTACTTGAATTTACAACACTCTTCAACTTTTCGAGCAAGAGTTAATTTTGAACTCCCTTAGCGCTCAATATCTAATGCAGAAAGAGAGAGAAATTTAAATCGCCACACAATGTAGTTTACAACTCTAGATGATGGGGGCTAAGAAGAGATGTGATGAGACAATTCTGTGTGATGAATTATTTTTGATGCAAGCACTGATCTCCAGATGTGGTCATAGTTGTTAAGCACATTTTTATTCACGATTCTCAATTTTCAGACAAACATTAGGAAGCACAACAAATGGCTAATGCAGTCATATTTCCAAGCATTTCACCTGTGCAGCTGTATTGTTGGAATCACAGACAACTTGATGCAGTGGAATCAATGAAGATAGGTTGGGGGTTTTCTATTTTGATGATAATATTAAAAAGAGATTGGGAATGAAATCACAAAAGTTTGATGGCATCTTTGGAGTTTAATGAAAAATGTACCATGCAGCTGTCATGTCGTTTTCTTTGGTGACACGGCATCGTATGTGAGGATATGTCATTGGTGATTGGCGAGGCATAATGAAATTGGAAGGCAATCAAACCAAACAAGGCTGGAAATTGTGCAAAACTAGCCTTTGAAAGGACCAAGAATGTACTGATATACAATAGAACAGTAAGGCAATACACATCCACAAGGATGCCGAGTTGTGAACTGACAGGATTTTTACATTAGGAACGGCATGAATTCAGTTAAGCTTTCGATTGATCTGCAACAGAATGAAAGAATTACTTGAGAGAACTTTTTATTTAGAAAAAAGAGATGCTACAAGAGACTCCATACATCATACATGACTAGTTGGTATCTGTAGCAAGCAAATGTAACTGCATTTTGTTTACTGTTTAGTTACTGTTCACTGAATTGTGGAATGCAGCAATGAAAAGAATCCACAGCTAAGGATAAATGTATTTCTATGCATAAATCAGATGGTATATTACAGAGTATTGAGTGTACGTGATTTTTAACACCACAGCAACAATTTGTCAATTAATTTTTTAGTCTTTTTCATCTTTTCTCCAGCCCGTGGCAAATTTTTGATGGTCACCTGACAAATTTTGATATACTGGGTTAGCATGCCTGCAATTTTGTATATTGGTTGCAAGTTAGTGACATATTTAAATTTGTGACTTGTAAATTTGGGATCAACCATTTTTCGTCAGGCAACTTAAAATTGAAGTATGTTGGTCACACAAAAACATGTACACCTGAAGAATAAAAAGATGAACTTTTGTGGAAAAATCCTGAACTCAATTAATATATCACCTACTGTACACTGGTAATCATGATTGAAGTGATGTGCAATCTATAGTATGCAATACCAGGTTCAAAAAATCATTAATAAAAATAAGATAGAAGTACCGATCAATTTGTTGAGATACATAATTGCTTCTCCCCTGGGTGCATCAAGAACACAAGTGCACATTAGACCATGACTAAGAGTATGCGTTTTTGTGTGTAAGTGAACCATGGGTAGATTCCTTGAGAGACAAAGCAACAACAATACAGAAGCATGAATTTATGCATTCTCTGGATGATACACATTTGGACTTCAACTCTTCTTTGGCAGGAAATGAAAGCCATTCAAAAGGAGATAACAGGCCTCACTGCCTAAACTTTTCCTTGAGTTGTTTTCTTAGCAACTTCATTGTGAACTTATACACTTTCATGAAATTAATCTTGAATATGATCAATCTACCCCTTTTTGAAGCTTGCGTTTAACGGCGAATGTCAGATTCTTGAGAGCCCTAGCATTGGATTGAATACTATCTAGCTACAACCAATACATGCTCTAAACTGGAAGACAGTTCATAAGCAAGGTCATGACCTCCTACTCATTTTATGTGCAGAGAGGAATGGGATTAGTTTTTTTCATGATCAAATTTGGTTAAGCACTCTTCAATTCATGTTTTCTGCATTGGCTTATCCTGCTACGTATCCATGAAAACGTTTCATCTAATGTGACGGAGCTCATAATTGCTGTAGAGAGTTTTCATATCGGCGTGATATTGTGCACAAGTGACAGTGTAATAGCAAACATTTATGAAGAAAACCCGTTGTTGATAAAGTCTTGCTCATGCAGCATCAGATTTCTTCATCATCATTCAAGGATCTTGATGACATTGAAGAAAACATAACGTTTAATTAACAAAAATTTTAGTGGAATTTGAGTTGAAGGAACAATTTCAACGATTGCTCTCCATCTGGCAGGTTTACTTGTAAGCAACAAATATGTTGCATTTGATCGTAAGGGTCAGAGTGAGAGTTGAGCTCATTTATTATTTTGCAGAATCAAAATGATCAGTCCCTTTAAAAGTTATAATGGATTTGATGTGCAACTAAAAATCAGAAGACACAAATTTGATGTCAACCAAGTTCCTTCCATATCAAGAAGATAACACTCTGACAATACCAATAGTTATTCTGATCACAATCAACAATACCTCATGTTACGAACAAATCTCCATAAATGATTTATGCAGAAGCCAACGCATCAGTAACGCACTTTTCAAGTTTCTTGGCAAACACTTGGCATTCTCCAATGTCCCCCAAAGTATTGAAACACCGAGAAAGTTTCACACGATCATCCATACATAATCTCTCTGACGATGCAGGCGACCCGTCAAACCTCTTACTCAATCTATCAACATCATGGCTAAGTTCCAACTCCAAACCAGCAATCTTACTCTTGGCATCATTCAACAGTTCGTCCAGTTTGTCGTGTACTTGCTTCGCCTGCGCTTGAAGTTGATCCATCTTTGCATTTGTTTCTGCCGCGTGGAGTGCATAATCTGTTTGGCGTTGGTTGTGGCGTTGGAGGAAGGCGGTTGTGTAGTTCTTCCATTCTGATTCGAGTAGGAGAGATTCAAATTCTGAGTTGATCTTTCCTATTGGAGGGGGAGGTGCATTGATAAAAAGGGGAGAAAGACGGGACGAGAATAACAAACTTGAGAAGGGCCGAAATGATGCAGCTTTTGCCGATATCTAACCAAAACGGAGATGACATAGCACAAATTTTCGCCTACATTGGTCTCGTGATCCAACTATAGTAATAACACCCTTCACTACAAACATCATTCAATACAGATTGACCACAAGCTACTCTCAAAATATGGGAACGGCATCTTCAAAATAAGCGCATATCATTTTACTCGTCGTCATCTCCTATTCGCCACGAGTTTTTTTAGATCAATGTTACTCGCCATACCTTGTAATTCCGCAGTCAGAAACATACCGCTGCCTTTCTCTTCCGATGATGATGTTGACGTGCTTGACGCGTTTCCCATGGTTGTCGTTGTTGTGGATCCGGATCGATGATTTTAGTAGGTGCGTGATGAGCTCGTGAGGCGCTCCTGAGTGAACTGTATTGACAGGTATTGTATGGTATCGTATGGTATTGTATTGATCTATATTGACTTCTTATCTACCTCTCTAGGTAGGTAGGCAAAATAATATCATAGGCAGCAGTCATTAGTTACACTTAAAGGATATCTACAGTAGATAAAGAACGTACGGGACTTCATACTAAGTACATCAACTTTCTCAAAGGTATTGTAGTATTGTACAGTGGTAACACAAGGTCTGTCCGCAGTTCCAACAGGAGCCGCACAAAAGAGAAAATAATGCACGCGATCGAGGCGAAGCAGAGACCTCTCTTGATGCTAGCTCTACAATACATACAGTACCATACCAGCCTTTCTATCTCTTTCTACAATGCTCACAAGATGAAGGGAGATCAAATCAAAAAGCTAGATCAAGATCCGTCTCCATCACTTGTCCATACCTTCAAATAAGTACAGCTGTAATACGCGCACCATGTCCGCCTCACCACGAAATCCGCTCCTCCTCCTCTCCTACGCCACCATCGTAGCCCTCTGGATCGGCGCACAAAAAATCACCATCCCGTATGTCGTGAACTTAATGCTCCTCGTCACGGCCATTCTGTACGCCGCTTGCCACGGTTCCCTGGCGTTACGTGAGGATCAGGCTCTAGCCCGCGGGGAGAAACCTCCCAGCAATGGAGAGGATACAGATTCTGACAAGGAGGAGGAGGAGGTCACCCAGTATGAAACCTTGAAGGCGAGCGATGCCGCACAATTCCCCCTCTTGGGCTCGGCCTCGTTGTTTGGTCTTTACCTTGCATTCAAATACTTTGATAAGGATACGGTCAATCTTATTATTTCGGTGTATTTCTGCTTTGTGGGGTGTGTAGCGCTCACGGCGACTTTTAGTCCGGTAGTAGAGGGCTGTGGTCCCAAGGTGCTTCGAAGGAGGTTTTCGAAGCATGTGAAAGTGAACCATCCGTTACCCGAGATCATTGGTGGGCCGAGTCCGTGGGACTTGGGTATTGATGGGAATATTGCCAACATCTTCGCGTTTCTTGGAAGTGTGGCGTTCTGTGTCGCATACTTTCAGAGTAAGCATTGGACCATGAACAATGTGCTGGGCATTTGTTTTTGCTTGCAGGGGATTGAGAGGTTCAGTTTAGGGACGTATAAGATTGGTGCTATTCTTCTCGTGGGTCTTTTCTTTTATGATATTTTTTGGGTGTGAGTACTTTTTTCGTTTTCGGCTTGACAGATTTGTGTCATTATTCTGTTTCATGGTATATAATTCACCCCGTGTTTGCTTCAATTTGTAGCTTTGGAACTGATGTCATGGTGACAGTAGCAAAATCACTAGACGGACCAATCAAAATTCTCTTTCCGCGGTCGATCGTCCCTGACCCCGTGTCGGGCAAGCTAGAAATGAGTCTACTAGGTTTGGGTGATATTGTCATTCCGGGATTCTTCCTTGCTCTCCTTTTACGATTTGATGCCCACAATGCCAACGTACCGTACTTTCCAACGAATGTCCATGCACAGTTCCCAAAACCTTACTTTCATTCTGCACTGTTGGGCTATGTTATCGGTTTGGGGGTGACATTATACGTCATGATTGTATTTGAGGCTGCTCAGCCAGCTTTACTATATCTCGTTCCGGCGTGTCTCGGTAGTTCATTACTTTGTGCATTTGTGAAAGGGGGGATGAAGGAGTTGTTTGCTTATTCAGAAGAGGAAGAGGAAAAAGAAAGCGAAGAGGAAATCAAAGACGAAAAGAGCAAAAAGACTGATTAGACAGGAAACTTGCGTAGACTTACTGCGGAAAAAATGTTAACTTTGATATTCGAAGGCTGCACATTCTAGTGTGATAAACCTTTATCTAAGCTTTCAGTTAATTATTGCATTTGTGTTAGTTCGGCTATTACATAATCTAACATAGTCTGAAAACCGACGTCCGTCATGGTAAAATTGTTGTAGTCATCGTAGTTAGTATCACCCTCACATACCAGACACATCAGATCATGGTTTTCAGATTCACATTTAGTGACATTTCTATATTGGCCCCGGAGCAAGGCCATGTAAGCCGGTTCCCCGAGGAAAACAGGCACCTGGCATCCTAAGTAGAGAGAAAACATGACTTGCAGATGAGAGGAAACAAACACCGCAACTTAAGCAAAACAGAAGGGACATCGAAATTTCACACGGTTCCTTACCCATTTCCACGAATAAGACGCCATCTGCAAAATGAAAAATTGTGTATGAGACACGTATTGCCCACAACCCAAAATCAAATTGAATCATGGTTACCTTACCGACAGCAAAAATTGAATTTGCCATTTGTGCCCCATGACTCATCATGATTGCGTCCGCACTATTGAAGAGAGATGCCTGCTCTGCTGCTGAAAATGACCCAAAGTCATCGACGATGTGAAAATCTACTTTCTCTTCATACTTTGGATGGTGTTTATACTTCTCAACTTTGTCGTTCATATCTAACCAGACTCGACGGCCACTTGGCGCGTGCGAGTAGAGGAGCAACCGTTTGATTTCATTTCTAGAAGTTTGAATAGAGAAGTAATCACGCTTCCGGTCGAGGTTGAATTTCTGGTTCAGCAGATCACGAAAGTCGTCAAAGACTCGCTCGGTCAAGAATTTTGTATACATTCTTTGCCACATGGCAATATGGATACGGTACAGGCTTTTGTAACAGTAAAGCGTTGTGTTGTTTGGTTCTGGTTGTAATTGCTGCGCTTTCTCTCCGAATGCATTGATTGTTCTCAATATTTCACAAAACCAAAATGTATTGGTGTCGAGAAGGCAGTCGTTCATGACGTGAGAGATAACTCCCCCAAATGGAAAATTTTCTTGTTCTCTATAAATATGCCAGTGTGGAAGATAAATGAGCAAGTAATCAAAAAGACTATGTCCGATGTTGAGATTGAAATTCAATGATATCACCGGCTCCTCATAAAGGTGAACAGTTTCCACATGTGATGGAATGTGTTGATATTCACTCAATTTCAATTGATCCATACAATATGAATAATCAGAAACATTCACTGCAAACATGTCATGGTGATTCAGCGGAGAAGATCGATGTTTGCACCGTTCCTTGTTATCGATTACATCGTTATGGTCAGGTATAAAATGAATAACTCCTTCGAGTTCTGACCCACTGATATGTTTTGTCAAGCACACGTCATTGAACTCCATGAGACCTCCAATACCATTGACCTTTACTGGCCCGGAGGATTTCATACTTGGCACGTCATGTATGTTGTTGTATCTCTTCATTTTTGGGGATGGCATTGATTCATAGGCGTAACTATCATTGGATTTAGCAGGATCCCTCAGCTCAAGAGTGCTTTTCACTTCAAACGAAGGCATATTTGGTCTCGATATTAGTGAGATCGCTAGTATGACAAACATCAAAGCGCACATTCGGTGAGACGGTAACTTGCTCCTTATTTGCGATTTGGTTGTTGCTTTACGAAGAGCGGGCATCTTTGGAATCATGTGTTGTGGCATGTATCAAGAACTTGCCGAGAGAAAAAGACCGCTTTGCGCCTGACGACGACTCTGTGAAAACTATATTTTTCACACTAATCTATGTTGTTCGGAGAGTCAGTCGACTAGCATCGGAGACGGTCATATTGAAGTGCTATCCCCGAAGCCGAAAGAACAACTGGCCTCGTAATAGCCTCGTAATAATAATGAAAGCAGCATTTTCGTTGAAACATCTCGTGCTATACAGGGGGCTGTGTTGGCAGTCATCGGTTGTTGCAAAACCATAATATCTGCAGCGCGGTGAGGGTCATAGATCTGTCATAGAAGCGTAGTAATTGTAGTCGGAGGGGGGGCACATGATTGTGTCCAGAGAAATTAATCTCGTAGAATGTCTTCTTCTCGCGCTGCCATCCCCCTCTCTGAGAGGAGCCCTATATCCCCACCCCCAGTTGCGGTGCACTAGATGCACCGCACACTTTGACCAAATCCTTGAAATCTCTTATGGTGCATCTAGTGCACCATAACTTTTGTACTATTCCTGCATATGTACAGAGGAAACCAACAACCATTTTTGAGAAAGAGATCATTTCAAATATTAGTTTTAGAGCAAAAAATCCCAGTAAGTACACCAGACTGAGGGAGTTTTTAGGAGTCCTAGCTGTCTGGTACAACTTTCGAAAATATTATATATGCCTAACTTTTCCATGTTAATTGGCCAAAAATTAGGCTTATGTATTTCTAGGAAAATAATGATGCCGAGCCGGATTACCTCTGATTGGCAAATGTGTCTTTTGAATTTCTACTGAGGCTATGTAGGAATCGTCGTGTTATGGTGCACTAGATGCACCATAAGGATTATCATGGGGAAAGCTAGTTATGGTGCACTAGATGCACCATAAGAAAAGGATGGGGATATACTCCCATATACCATACCAGTCAAAAACTACTTTGAGTTGCTATTTTTTTGTAACTTAACCCTCTTCCGGGTACTAGTGTCCATATGACCCAAGTATAGCAACTTGGGTCGAATCGACACAAGTACACCGGACGTGTCCAAATTCGACGTGTTGCAGAGCGTTTCAGCATATTCTGACATCACGATCGAATTCTACGCAAAAAGTTGGGCAAGATAGTCCCCACAACGACATATATTGCGTGGATACATAAAAATTTAAAGCAAATTGCAGCAGCGACACCATGTTTTGCTGCTCCGGCTGATGAATCATCCCGTGCACTGCTAAAACAAAAGATTGAAACCGAACAAGATACCAAAGAGTTGGGCATTAAAGGACTGTACCAGCTGCAGGGGGGGATAGACAGGCCGTAGATCGAGCAATTAAAAAACTGGGTGATGAGGTTGATTCTTCGATGCCTGAAATTGAAGTGACGGGTGAGACCAAAACTCTAGCTGTTCCTGTGAGCGCTGCCGAAGAGATTTTAAGTCTTTGCGAGGCGTGTCGCTAACCGTGGGATATGTATCGTGGAAGCTTGATCTGCAAAGAATGCATCGAGGCCGACAAAGCTGGAACTAAGAAGTTGGGCAGAGAAGTCCGTTGTGATTTATGTGTGGCAGAAGATATTCGAAATAAGCGAGAGCTGAGAGAAAGGGAGGAAAAGCAAATGGAATAGTACGAACAAAAGTTGAAGCAAAAGTTGGATGATAACTACGAACCACCCATTCAGAGAAAGCATGCAATAACTAGACGCAAAGCAAATGAACAAGGAAAAATTGCCGGAGTTCCTCCAACCAGCAAGAGTGACTCACATCCAATGGCTTACGGACCGAAGTACTGGGAAGTTTTATGGATCTGCTTCAATTGAGGTGAAAACTGAGGAAGATGCAGGGTCTGTATTGGCACTTGATGGAGCGATTGTGTTCGGACGACGGATTCATGTGAACTACCAGAAGACGAATCAAAAAGATGTTTGGCCTTTCCCCAATACAAAAGTTGCTGACTACTAGGAAAATAACTTAATTTCAATGGGTCAAAAACACTGACTCTTAGTTTTCATCTTCTACATTGTTATTTTAACCATTTTGCGATGAATTGGCCTTCCACCAATACTATTTCAACCATTATTTTGCGTTTTTGATTCATCGAGCGAATCGTCTAGCACTAACAGCTCCCCTTCAAGCACTTCGCGAAACGTGATCGCTTTGCACGGCTCGTGGTCACAAAGCTAGCAGAACATGATCAGTGGTGATGACGAAGATGACGATTTGGGAGAGGACAACAGCAATCGATGATGGATCGAGGGGATGATGATGGGTAAAAAGTGTATGGGTGGGAGAACGGTGAGAGAGCACTCGTGGTCGAAAGTGCGGGGCTGCTTAAAAGTGTAGCTTAAAAGTGCTATACTAGTGCAAAAATTGACCCAAGTATAGCCTATACAAGGAGTTTTTAGCACTAGTATATCACTTTTAAGGCATTTCTCACTTGGAGGGTTAAAAGTCGCCCATCTGTTAGACCGGTTATTATGTCCACTCACACACATATACCATAGCTCAAAAGCCAATTAACAGCATTCTCAAAGACCCTCTCAAGAGCTTAAGTCCAGCTCGCAAGGACGGAGAACTCATAAGAACACATTGTCATAATAGCCACCATCAACCTCCTCTTGGATGATAATACCTCAAAGTGGTCACATGTAGAACCTGGTACGAATCTCACGTAGAAAAAAATGTAACTTACTCTCCCGTCCTCTCACAAAAAACTCGCTTCACCCATGTTACACATCAACGCCCCAATCGTGCGAGTTGAAAGCCATTCAGACGACAAATCATCACCCTTCAACCCATAATAGTGCTATTGACGTCGTGCCTCACTCCTGACATCATCGCCGCTGTCAACATCCATCGCCCGTTACGGTCATAGCGCTGACATTGGTGTAGCGCCACCACCCCCCACTGACAGCACCAGATTAGTTCTGTAGGGAATCTCCTTCAAGCAATCAACTACTACCGCACAACTCGTCTGTCAATGTCAATACGTGTACCAAAACATCCGCCGCTACGTGTGGTTGCATCACGCCCTGTGATATGTGATGTACGCATATCATTACAACTGTTTGTTATTTACGACCGCTTGGGATGCTTCTAAAAATTTATTTTCGTTCTGGACACAATTCATTGATGCACTCAATTTATTATACAGTTTATCTTTGTAGTACATTACTCGTGGATTACAGGAAGGTGACTTGAATTACTGGTGCGTGGCTTGAATTCTTGAGTGCTATTGCCTTTATTATTTATCTGACAAGCTTACTTTCATAAACAACGCAACGATATGCATTTACACAACAATAATCATATACAACACAACAATTAACATTCAGAATATGAAACTACACTGCAGCCATTGGAAACTCCATGTCCTCCATATCAATACCGTATCCATCATCATTATCAGATTCATAATGGTCTACATCTGTCTCCGGCTCAGAAAGTCTATTGCTTCCCATCTCAAGCAAACCCAAAACAGCATCATCCTTCTCTTCTTCTTCAGTGTTGCCCATCACAGCATCATCCTTCGGAGATAGCTTTTTGCGAGTCCTTCTTGTGATTGTAAACCTCAGGGAAGAGTTTTGATATGGTGGGTATGACATCGGTAGGTTCAACTGAATTTGGCAATGACTCTTTTGAAAACTTGAAGTCGATGAGTTTCCTTTTGTTTTTTACCCACGCTGATTCGAACCTCCCATTGTGCTCACTGGAATCGGCCACTTGCCACAGCGACGTTGCATACGGAACTCCAAGACACACCTTCCATCAATGATTTGGATTGTTTATGTAACTGAGAAACGATGGGTCAAGTCGACTCCAATGACCGTCAATGAGCAAGACGGGAATAACTTCACCATGCACTCTTGGGAACAACTCCAATTGGTCAAACTCCTTCAAGACCTCCACAAGGATTCCAGCAGTGATGCTATCACTGTCAGAGGCATAGACAAGGCACGGGACTGTCATTTCATGATAGGTGCACGTGGGCTTGTCCGGATAATATTTCCCTGGACCCAAGTTTGCTTCAAAAATTATGTTCCCGTGCTTGTCCATGACAGGATCAATAACGGAGTGATCAATACCGGTCTTCCGTTCTACTTTAACACCCTTCTCATGTGTTTCTCCTTGCTTCTTGGATTCGGTTTCATTGTCATCCATCTTCTTCTCATCTGCTCTGTCACTATTGAAAATGACTATACAGGCAATGGCTTCTCCAGATGCAGAAGTGAAAGGTAAGAGGGTGAACTTGAATTCTTGTGTTGATGAATACAATTGTGGTACAGTGCCCTACTGACATAAAAACTTATCTCCTCCAACATGGTTGTCCTTCTTTTGATTACACTGGCATCCAACCTTGTCAGCAAATACAATATTTCCGGGGTGGGTTCTCTTGATGTCTCGAGAAAACCCATAAGCCTCATGTTCTTTGCAAGGATTGCCTTCTCTATCGGTGTAAACAGGTACGTCTAATCTAATTGCACTTCAGGCATCAACCATTTCATTGTAGATAGCATTGTATGCAGTGGCAATGTCTTCATGAGTTGTCCAGTCGCATCAGCTACTTGCAAACCTCTCACCTCTCTTGGTCACAAGCCTATGAGCATTCCTCTTGAAGAAGCAACGCCACCACCCATGACTAAGTTTACCATATTCGAATTCATCGGTAGCTACTTTCCTTGCCTTTTGAAACTCTGATAATTTCTCTTGCATCTCTGTACCGTCGATGAAACTATTCATCAGTACAAGAGCCTCATCATAGTTCAAGGGCTGCCTAATCTTTCCCATTTCAATGGCAATCCTGACAAGATACTCCACTGGTGATGCTGTACCCCTATGTTTGAATTTCAAATTGCCTCGATCGATACACGAGCAAATGGTTTTAGGACTTATGTCAGATGGAACTCCGTGAGTGGATTTCATTTCTTTGATCAGATCCTTTAGAAAGCCTTTCTTTACCCTCTTCCCATCTGACTTACAGTTCCTCTTCTCAATTTCATACATGATTGCAATCAAATCTATACGTTGGGCTCGTTTAGCAGCATCCTCAGCTTATTTTTTTGTTGATCCCTTCGGGCGACCAGGTTTGGATGCAGTTGCGGTTGCAGTTGCAGTTGCAGTTGTTGGAGTGTTAGAGGATACGGTGGCATCAGAATTGTTATTGGGGGTTTCTGTAGAGGTTGTGCCCACAACTGTTGGAGATGATGTCAAAGTCGATACGGAAGAAGATGAAGAGGATGCAACATTTACTTCATTTACAATTGGCAAGGATTGCTTCTTAAAGGCGCTTGAGACTCTTGTTTTTAATGCTGCCGTTGTGATGACAATTCTTTCTTCTGGAGTGACTCCACAGCTGCTTTGTATGGGTTATTCTTTCTGTCTAGCCTTCAGCCGCCATTGCTTAGATTATTTATTCAAGAAACTAAATTAGAAATGACTGTGTTGATGATGGCTCCATTTATCTGTTGCTCTAATAGATCGATCGGATCCACATCCTCACTCATGGTTTGCATGGGTTTTGTCTGTGTTTGCATGCGATGGATGAGGTAGGATGAGGTCGGAGCATTGTTGTGCATTAGTACTAATTCCTACGCAGGATTGATAATAGTTTTTGGAGCGGCTAAAAACTTAAGTTACATGCTAATCGAGCACCAATATCTACAGGATCTACATAGGAATAGTAAAACAACAGTGATAGTACCTCAAAGTAGTGATAGTACCTCAAAGTAGTGATAGTACCTCAAAGTAGTTTTTAACTGGTAGCTTTGAAGTGAAAAAGAGTGAAACCTAGATTATCATATCATGATCTGACACAAGCGTAAACTTGGTCAATTCGTACGTGATTTCCCTTAACGTTTCACCCCACATCGAAATTCTTAACTGGTTAAGTTTTGATATGATAGTGCAGATCTGATTTTTGCATCCTCTGCTCTCTTGACAAGAGAAGTGTTGAAAAAGTCAAGTGAAGCCAAATCACACAATCGCAAGGCTATAGCGCTCGTGATCAACCAGATGCTTATGTTGTACTCCAACCCACTCACAGTGGACCTTGGGCCAAGATTGCTGAGGAACAGATTCTGAGACTTGGACAGGTTTATATGAGATTGATCACCCCAAGATGTGCACAGAGTCGTGGGCCTCCTTCATCAAGTGTTTCACCTTCCACCTACAGATCGTGTTAATATAACACACTGGAAGTACAAAGGTTTGACATAAACAATGGCTTAAAGAAACCTAGCAGGGTATCCATTGGGACTTTGTGCAGAGAATCCAGCATCTTAACAGTCATGCCTGTGCTACTCTTCAAAGACACCCAAGTCCACTACGATCATTGGGCTCCTCAACAACTCCAACATAGCAAGTCACATCCTCAAGATGATCCCTAGGACCTGGTAGGACCCAGGACCATTATGAGCTCAGTGGAGCCACCGTACCACAAAATGTCAGGAAGCTCCTTAAAGCACTGGAATGCATCAAGAAGGCATAATCCATCAACAAGGATTGAGAAAAGTGTTGCTATGTCAAGACACTGTTCCAAGAGGGAGATGGTCTCCTTTTTGACAGGACCCCCAAGAGACATCACAACCTAGAGATGCTCACAGAATATGGGGAACTTTTTGATAGAGCACTATAGTAAAAACCGATTTATAAGAACTATCACATTATAAGAACCACCCTCTTCAACTGACACGATATTAGTCATTTTTTGACTGTACACACAATTTTTAGAATGTAAATCATAACCAATCTGTAGCACTCATTGGCCTCAACATGCTCATACCCATTGTTCCCCATAACTCCTTCTGGTTCACAAGTTATGTCATTTTCTCCTCAAGCTCACCACACATTACATCCACACCACCCACACACCACAAACACGCCCCCCACATGCTTTTTGCGCACCCACATTTGGCACCAAACAGTCCATATGTCATATTTGAAGTAAATAGGGAGGACTTAAAAAGGAGGTTACATGTAAAATGTACTTGCTTTAGGTCAAGAGGCAAATGTATCGTTTGTTATTTGCTCGTTCTTCTAAACCGATTTTTACAGTAGGCAATTGGAATACAGAACCCGACTGCTTGGAATTAAGAAAAGGCAATAAAACAATCATCGCAGATCCCTCCCAGTACCAAAGCTTCACAAAGAGAACTAAATAGTCTCAGTGAATGGGGAATATTAGAGTTCGAGTTCACATCAGAATATGGGTGTTACCATCATTATTAACGTTCATCAATATCATAGAACGATTCAATGATGAATTACCTTTATAGTTCCGAGAAATATGATTGTCAATAATGCTTAACCGCAATCAGACTCATAGGTCATACTGTGTGCGTAATATGAAATATCTTAAGATATTTCATTGACCTATGCTGGGAGTAATCAAAATTAGTTGTATATAAGTGAAGTAGAAAATATGTGTTCCAGCTGATTGGAAATTATTTTTGTGAGCTATTGAAATGATCAAAAATGAGGACTGCCCAATGGTGGTTGTCTTGAATTTATCATGTAATTAACATGCCTTATACTGGAGGCTGGTGTGTCCAATATTTACAGAGAAGCTCTCACACTGCAAATTTGCCAGTTGACAAGCATTCACAATTTTAGGCTCTTCAGTTGAGCAGTTGAACCCTTTCAACTTCTGTACTTGATTCATTGTTTCTGTGGTGCATACCTGACAAGTATGTACCTCAAATTTATTCTTTCTGAGAAAATCAGTTGTGATTTGGCATACTTCCTCCTTTAGTGGGAAACCTACTACCGTATAAGCCGGATTATAAGTGCTGCAGGTGTATAAGTGCACACCGATCTAATTCCATGTACATTTTCTGTTTTTATGTGTTCCACCCTAGCTAAGTTCATGGAAAACACATAAAATGTTTCTCTGTCTTGCAAGCAACATGCACATATGTGGAGCTCCCAGTAACTCCGGCTGGTTGCTGAGTTACGTCCGAAACCCAAAAAACTCACATGCTTCACCACTACAACAAAAAACACAACACATCTCCGCCCAATGAATCACACCATTCTTGTTGGTTTGTCACATCTGGTGGGAAACTGTACCGTACCGTACAATAAAGTAAAAATTATAAGGTGTTATGGATACCCACCATGTTAAAAACACTAACTTGCGCCTCATTATAAGTGCCGCCTAAAACACCGCCTAAAACTAAAAGTATCTTTTGTACAAAAGCGTGCACTTATAATCGGGGTTATACGGTAGTGCTGAATCCATGGCCAGAAAGTGGGGCCTGGATGGGTCAGGGGCACCAGTAGGTATCCTTGGTTCATGTCACTTGCCCTCACAAATGGAGCGATAAGGTGTCAATGCTCACGAAAAGGAAAACCTCGTTAGTGCTGGTAGGAAAAAAAGATGGTGTGCATGTGACAAAGCGTAAGTGTTGTTGTAACGAGTGGGGATTTTATGGTGTCCATTAGTTTAGTTAAAGTAAGGTGTAACTCTCCTAATATTCAATCGTTCAGATCTAGTTCCGCGTTGAACCCTTATGGTGCCATTCGTATGAACTGACGTGATGGTTCAAGGATCACTTCATACCGGCTTTCTGTTTTGCAGAGTATACACTGCAAACAAAAAACACCGGTAACCTCCACGTACACTCGCAAAACGTCAGAGTGTACGGGGAGGTTACCGGAATTTCAAGAGTGTATGGGTGGGTTCCGGTTTTTATACATTACTTAAGCCGCATTTTCGTTTATCACGCTAAGCTTTGAAGCAAAAAATCTTCCAGTGGTTGTTTGTTTCATGACTCACATTTTGCAAATCACGAGTTGTAAACAGCAAGATCACCTGTTGGGTCTAGTTTTGGTTTCAATTCTAGGCTTGATCTATGATTTCATTTGGTGAGTGCGCTTTGGGCCTATTCATATTTTCAAAATAATATGGTACTATCAGAAGTGACTGCGCCAAAAAATGAGAACACATAAGAATAATAAGTGGGGCTGAAAATGAGAGTAGTGTGTCTACGTGTTTGTTACTTATTCCTTTGTATCACGTCACCTAATTCTTGTGTGGCATATTTGTATGATAATACAGTTTTATTACATCTACGTATGGTACCATACTACAACAATGGTGCTTGACCCAGACACAACAGTATGGTACAATAGCAGTGCGCCCTCTCACTGCTTTCACATCACACAATTATTTTTTTCAATTACATCACTGATACCCCACCGGCCCATCATGGGAACAGCCGAAACTCAGTCCACAGACTGAGTTATCCCTCCCGCCTTGCACCGCCATGTTGCCAACAACAATTGGCAGCGGCAGGTATATTTTGGGGGTGAGTAACCACGATTTCGTCTTGTTCTACAATATTATACTCACCACACGGCCAATTTTTTTCAATTAATTAGTTGCAGGCCCGCCGGCAAAATGCCGAAACTCAGTCGACAGACTGAGTTAGGCATTCCGCCTTGGACCGCCGTGTTGCCAACAACAATTGGCAGTGGCAGGTATATTTTGGGGGTGAGTTTTCATGAACTCACCATTTTTCGCACTATAATACTCACCACACGTCCATTCTTTTCCAATTAATTAGTTACAGGTGTACTGGCGAAATCGCCGAAACTCAGTCCACAGACTGAGTTAGGCATTCCCATTTGCACCGCCGTGTTGCCAACAACAATTGGCAGCGGCGGGTATATTTTGGGGGTGAGTTTTCATGAACTCACCTTTTGTCGCACTATAATACTCACCACACGTCAATTTTTTTCCCAATTAACTAGTTACAGGTGTACTGGCAAAATCGCCGAAACTCAGTCCACAGACTGAGTTAGGCATTCCGCCTTTGACCGCCATGTTGCCAACAACAATTGGCAGCGGCAGGTATATTTTGGGGGTGAGTTTTGATGAACTCACCATTTTTCGCACTATAATACTCACCACACGTCCATTTTTTCCGATTAATTAGTTACAGGTGTACTGGCGAAATCGCTGAAACTCAGTCCACAGACTGAGGCATTCCGCCTTGCACCGCTGTGTTGCCAACAACAACTGGTAGTGACGGGTATATTTTGGGGGTGAGTTTTGATGAACTCGTCATTTTTGACCCTATTATACTCAACACACGTCAATTTTTTTCAATTAAATAGTTACAGGCCAGTTCTGAAATCCCCAATACTCAGTCCACAGACTGAGTTTGGGATTTCGCCTTGCACCGCCGTGTTGCCAACAACAATTGGCAGCGGCTGGTACATTAACAGAGGTGAGTTGAATAGAATAAAATTATTTCTACACATGTCTTGACTACATCTAATTTTCAATTATTTTATTTCAGGCCAGGCACGGGATCAGCCGAAACTCAGTCCACAGACTGAGTTTGGCATTTTGCCTTGCACCGCCATGTTGCCAACAACGGTTTGCAGAGGCATGCAAATTTTTATGGTGAGTTATTGAAGTCAAACTATATTACAATTGTTTTCATTTCAGCTTAGTTTCAATTAAATAATTAATTTTCTTCTACCTTGGTGATAATATTGTCCACAGTATCTTTTTTCATGTTGGAGCAGCTTGGGGCTGAAATTTTGGCACCTGTGTCATTTTTGGTGGGCTCGGGGTGGTGGGCGGGACCCTAAAACATGTTAATGTAGTATGTTATTATTAGTGGAGATAAATTACACATACTCTATTATTGTAGTCCAACAGTAGGTAACCCTCCCGGTAACCCTCCTGTAACATTCCGGTAGCCCTCCCGTATGCTCCGGTAACCCTCCGGTACTCTCCGGTAGCCTTCCGTAACCTTCCGGTTACCCTCCCGTACACTTCCGGTATGCCACCGGTAAACATTTTTTTAGCTACTAAGTAATGCAGTTATAGCCACTAATTAGATTGATATCGATTCTAAGACTTACTGAGAAGTCTGTTTTCCTGTAAAAACGTACCAATTCCTATTATACGTAGAAAAAAATCGAAAAGCTCCTTTTGGTCTCAAATTTCCGGTAACCTCCCGGTAGACTCCGGTAACCCTCCAGTACTCTAGTTTACCGGAGGGTTACAGAAGTGTACCGGGAGGTTACCGGAAGATACCATTCCGGGGGCTCCGGTAACCTCCCCGTACACTCGAGTGTACGGGGAGGTTACCGGTGTTTTTCGTTTGCAGTGTATGGTCTTTACACAGCTTTGTCGCCAAGCTGGTAGTCCCAGTATACTTGGGAATTGTTTTCCTGTTATGTGTTTCTATCAGCTTGTTTCTTCCTTTGCTCATGTCATATCTATGTTTACAATCACGGCACTACATAAATTTTGAGAAAATTTATACCATCGATAAGGTCTGACAATCACCTAATAATTTAATACAACAAAACATTTCACTAAGACTGAAACTTTACTTGAAACAATTCAAGCACACAACACAGTCAATTTTCACAAGACTGGAACAAGACTACTAATAGAACCATTGCATCATTTACCCCATCACTAAAGCATCGAGACAATGAGAAACTCCTGCGAGACCACCTCTTATCAAGAGTACGAAGAAGATCACAACAAACAAAACTGAACAACGCAATAATGAATACCCCTACAAGCCCACCTCTCACAGACATGAAAAATCCTCCCGGCTAATCCAACTTGTCCAATTCTGTGGGGATATCACTAAATATCTCCCCAAATAGATCATTTGCACATCCTTTGACTTTGAATTCGGCCATTCACTCTGCTTACTGATAGCAATCACAGAAGCAACTTTTCTCTTTCTATCTGTCCCTCTGGCACACAGTTGCATCAATGATGTAATTGACAATGAAAGCATGGAGTATACAAAGAGATGCTCTGAAATTATCTTAGACAAGGTTGTATCAATTCTGTACTGTTAGTCAAGGTTTTGAGTATGCCCAAAAACACAGTTGCACAATGTGAGAGTCTGGTGGCACTTATCATCTTTCATTTCAATATTGACCTTACCCTTATTGCTGCCATTTTAGGAAGAAGTTTGGCAGCTATGCCAATCGATATTCAATCAATATTTAAAAAGCTAATGTAATTGTTATCATCTGTAATGGTGACAAAGGATGCATCAATTTAAAAAATAGCTTTAGTCATCTGAAATCTGCATATGGTACAATCGACTGACTTACCCAGTTGTGAACATGAAAAGGATGAAAGACGAGCAATCAAAAATGTAAGTACAGCCTGGTAAAATGAATATCGATTGCAGTGTGTAAGAATGTGTCATGCTAATTGAATTACAAGAGGGTATTTGGGTATAAAATACAGTACCATCATTCTAGAAAGGCCCATTAATATAGTACTTATTTCTATATACCTTAAAATGTATCATAAAGGGGGTTGATTTGTATGATAGGTAGCATTAAAAGGCCTAAACATGGGGTGTAAGTGTGGGTGTGGCCAGAATTCGGATTGTGATATATCATTGAACAAAAAATCTACGTCTATGATATTGAAAAATCGACCGAGACTGCTTGATGACTACGCGTAAAGGTTTAGATTCGGATTAATAATAGATTCGCTTTCTATGATGGCTAGGTAAAATAAGTGACGTCACCCATGATAACGAGCATTGCTTTGGTCTCGACAGATCGTCCTGTCGTTTAGTCGTACGGTATTCGTGAAGTATATTTCGTGAGCCTTTTAGATTACAATAGAGTCATAGTGGTTTCCCTGAGCGCTTTTCAAATCTCTTAGTGAGCCTTAAGGAGGTGGCATGATTGCCGGCATTAGGCCTGCATTATTTCAACCCAATATGAACCATGCTGTTCGCGAGAGCAACATATTACGTCGAAAAAGGTCGAAACCTATCGCAACACCATGTCCCTTAAATGTCTTGTGTTCGTCGCTAAATAATACACTTCTTGATGCAAACAATTCAGTAGGATCATCATTCTAACAACGTCACAATTATTTCCATTCTGCTTTACCATCCCACAGGTAATAAGCGAACTCCACTAGAGATTAGGGTTAGTTCCAGTCGCTCTGTCTCGCAATCATTGGGTCCTGTCCCTCAATTGGATCGAAACTGCGACTGTGCCTTCGTTCATCATCGACTTGGTCGATTCGCCGAACCTTTGTAGATTGTCATCTGTCCGCATTTTACCAGTTGCATCACTGCAGCGTGGTCGCATTTCAAAGACTCCACAAAAGAATGAAATCCTCGTCATTCAACATCTTTTGGTCGTTCACCAGTCTCCTTCCCGGAGATCTCAACGACTGTCTCGATCCCACCAATGCCACCGACCTGACATGCGTGGGAGGTTCGGCGGCGGCCGCATCCGTCATACGGCATTGCATAGAAGAAGAAGAAGGCCCAGCGTTTCACTTTCCCAAACTAGATCGAGACTCCAGATTTGTGGCCATGCACCCCGAGGGATGGGGAGTCAACCGACACGTTCTTCACGATTATTTCGGTTGGGAGTTTTTCAATGCGCCTCCGTCTTTGCTGACCGACGAGAACCGACTCGGATCGGTCAATCTTTTGACTCCGAACTTCCGGCCTACCATAACGAATGTGGCTTTGTCGCCGTCTTCAATGTAAGCCCACCCTTTATAACTAGATCGTGATTTTTACGTTTCATGACACAGCACATTTCACAAATGAATGTTATGATTGCATCGTCGTTTAAGGTGGTACCAATTCCTCGAGCACATCCACGTGGACGAACAAACCGGAGCGGCGTTCATATACATCCAGGGAGAATCCCAGCCACTCACAACACCCGCAGTCAAATCAATGGTGTCGGCACTAGATTACGTTGCATATGTCAATGCAAATAATGGATGTTTCGCCAAGAATAGTGGTGGTATTTTCTCGGCAGACCGCATTGTGAATGGCACGAGCCCTTGTTTGATACCAATTGTTTATTACTTGGATGAGCCGCTGAGAGAGGAAATGCTTGATTCTATTCGTGTTCATCCCAACCCTCCTCTTGTCTTGGCGCAAGGATTTGGGGAGATGGATCCGGAAATTGTCAACAATCAGACATTGGTCGTGGCGATTGATATTAGTGGTGGCTTACTTTCACATTTGCGTGTAGATGTCGACCTTGAGAAGTGGGCTGTCAAAAATTTTACCTTCAATGAAATCGATTTTGAAGAACTCCCTTCCAAATACAAGGATGATCAATACTTTCGAGACATGGAATATCTACGCATTCTGGCAGATGAGGCTCTCGCCAATGATCCAGTCGTGGGAAGGAGTGGATTCATGCCTTTGACTCGCACTGTGATTGATACCGATTGGAGGATGTGCATGGGCGGTGAATGCCCCATTGGGAATCTATTTACTGATGCGCTAAGATGGGCTGCTGATTCAGACTTTGCTGTAGTTAGCAGTGGTGGACTCCGCGGTGAGGGATGGGAAGCAGGCGATGTTCGTGTCAGTGATATTTGGGTGAGATTGAACGGCATTTTGTCTACATTTCTTTGTTGCAATACGCCTTTCCTAATTCTCGTGTGATCATCAGTCTGCACTGCCTTTCATGAATGATATTTGTATTGGGGTCATGAGTGGTGTTTCGGTCTTTAGTCTACTAAACTACTCTACTGCGGTAGCAACATTTGAGTCAACTTACACACCAATGGGCGACCGTCTTCTGCAAATGTCAGGATTGAGAATTACTTATAACACGCAGTTGCCAGGCTCAGGACACGGCCGACTCATTTCGATAGATATATGGGACAAGGAGAAGAATGAGTTTTTGCCATTGGAACGGCTCAAGCTGTACCGGTTTGCCACAGAAAATTGGATGTGTGATAGTTTTGACCCATTTCCGTCATTCTTCAAAGACAGCTTAAGAATAGAGGGTGAAGTACGTGGAGCAGTGGACGACAGTAGAAGTGTTCAAGAGGTAGTCAGAGCTTACTTGTCTTATTTGTCTGATAGGGGTATTTCATACGATACGTCACTTAGAGGATCTCACATCAACAACACCCGATCCTTGGAACCAATGTCATTTATTCAAACTCCAGAATCTTGTCGCGAGGATCACTTCTGGGAGGAAAAGATACTGACATGTATGCCATGTCCGGGTGTAAAATATGTCGAGTTTTCAGATGATTTCATCTCCTTCTTGGTTACGCCTCATTCAAAAGACTTGTCTGGAAGGAATGTATTGAGTAACCACGAGCTATTCAACGTTACACTGGCTGCAAGACTCATTCCAGAATGGCTAATGCTGAAAGATACTGCAAGCAATCTGATTAAAGGATATACTCTCTTACAGCCAGGCGACTCTATTGCTGTCGACTTTGACATTGATCCAACAGGTCTTAGTAAGGGGTCTACACGGAGTATTGTCTCATTTGGTGTCATCCTTGATGGAGACTTCCCAGGCTGTTTAACTGACCTTGACATCAAATTTGACACCGTCGTCGAAGTAAGAGCGGAAGAAAACTTCAATCGTCTCGGGGCAATTCGAATGGTCGGATTTACATTCATGGCATTGGCTATGGCCCTTTCTGTGTTCTTTTTCTTTTGGACACACAGGAATAAGAAGCATCACATAGTGCAAATGAGTCAGCCAAAATTTTTAGAGCTCATATGTGTTGGCACCTTCATGATGGCATCATGCATTATCCCACTTTCCATCGATGATGGTATTGCATCCATGCGAGGCTGTGACATTGCATGTATGTCTGCTCCATGGCTCCTATTGATGGGCTTTGGGATTACGCTATCCGCTCTATTTGCAAAGATTTGGCGAGTAAATACAGTAGTGAGCAATGCAATGGCCTTCAGGAGGGTTGTAATTCTTGAACGTGAGGCTATGAAGCCGATCGCTGTTGTTTTTGCTCTCAACTTTACCCTGCTCCTTTGTTGGACTCTAGTTGACCCCATACGGTGGCAAAGAGAGTACATCAACGGTGATCCCACCAACAGTTACGGCTTTTGCAAATCAGAAGGCAAAGCATCAATCTCATTTTTAGTATTACTTATAATGCTGAATGGTGCTGCTCTTGTACAAGCTTGCGTTCAGTCATACTATGCACGTAACATGGATGATGAATACGCTGAGTCCCGCTGGATTGGCATAGCATGTCTTAGTTGGCTCCAGGTTATGGTGGTGGGTATTCCTGTCATTCTGCTTACAAGTCATCTACCAGTTGCAAAATACTTCACAGCGTGTGCCATAGTATTCTTGGTGTGTATGTCAATGTTGCTGCTGTTGTTTGTTCCCAAAATAAAGGCGATGTCCAAGCCACTAGAAGCTCAAACATCAGGATTCCAACACCGTCTATCGCAAGTCCGTCGTCCTAACTCAACTCCAATCTACAACACCGAAATAACAGAAGCAGGCGAAAGCATTCAATTAAGGTAGTGTGTTTTGGAGCTGTAGAGTGTGTTGGAAGAATGTGTGTGTTGTCAAAAATAATTGGGGGCATTCATAATATGCATATATGCATGAAGATTTTAAATTTTCTTCAAGGACATAACCGCAGTTCTTTGACTGTTGCCATTGCGAGATCTGCAAGATGAAATGGTGAAAAGTAGTAGACGAGTATGGTGCAGTACCGTACGATACTATACCCACAAATGATTGGGTTGTTGGAACATAGATTAGGAGGAACCCAGTTTTTGTAAATAGAGTATATCCCAGTTCCTTTTCTAACAGTGAAATAGTTCACTATTACTAGCTTTCTCCATCTTAATCCTAATCAAGATTTTTTCTTGAAAAAATCTTAGTTTATCATTAATTGAGAATTTTTCTTCTCCTTCTCCATATGAGACACTTTTTTCACTTTTGGCCAATATTGGTAAAATAAAATTAATATCACCACTTTACCTGTAAATATGCTGCTTTCATGTTTGACATGCATGGGTAGTCACAATCTTTTAGTCTGAGGTTACCTTTAAAAAAATATCTAAACATTCTGTCATGAGACACTTTTTCACTTTTGGCCATTATTGGTAACATGTTCTTTTCTCTTTAACATTACCTGTAAAAAATGTTGTTTTCGTGTTCGACATGCATGGGTAGTCACGATCTTTTAGACAGATGTTACCTTTAAAAAGGTACCTAAATTTAACATAACGCATGGCCAAAAATTGAGGGGCTTGATTGCGATTGACTAGGCCTTTCTCAATAACAATGGTTTAACTAAAACAAGCGGTCATGAGACTAATCCATGACCATATTGGTCAAAAGGGCTGTTCCGCGATTCCCATGTTCTTTGGGCTGCGCCGCGACCAGTCTTGTCAATTTATGCAAAGTCCTTTAGGCTGCGCCGCGACCAGTCTTGTCAATTTATGCTAAGCGATGACAACCCATATTATTTGGGCTGTTGCTAATTCAAAAAAGACTGCTAGTGCGCGACTCCTCTTCACCCTTTGAATCACACTTGGGCAATATTCCCTAATATTGGGTGCACGCGACTCCTGCTCAGAAACCTGGCTCAACTCGAGCTGCCACCTTGCCGAAATCGACCAAAATTACTTGAAAACTTGAGTTAACTTAAGGGACGCAAACTTCAAGGGGATCGAGCGGTCATTTTAATATGAAGCTTCCCTTGATGGGGTCACGAGTACCGGTTTTAGGCCTAAGTAGGCTTAGAATTATCTACCTAGGGAGTATCGTAGTCTAAACCCTAGTATGTTATAATATCTCTAATCCTCATTACAGCGGGACATTATCATACATATATGGACCCATGTATGTACACGTAACAACATATTATATGTTCAAGCAATTCGAGGACAAGATAGGTCTAGCTTTAATCATAGTGAAAAGATATAACAGGATGTACATTATTATGTCTCTTGCAAGCTACACATATTATTATGTGAAAAAGGTCTAAGTGTACTCTAGAAAAACTCAACAAAATCTATAACCTGTGATTGCGACATGTTCATTATACGAACTACTTATAATACTGCAGGAGTAAAAAAGGTCTAATCATCATCTAGTATACTTTATGAACACAAAATTCCACAAAAACTAAAAATCCACACAACAAACACACAGAACCCTGAGTTACAGTCCCTTAGACCATGATGGAAAAAGTCACCTAGACATAAAAAACCATCAGGACTGTACCCCTGCCCCATCAGCCATCTCAAAGGCCATCCAATGTACATCCTGACTCAGAGACCTCAACATAACCAAAAGCCCTCTCCAAACCATCCAGTACCTCCTGTGCTACTTCCTGACTGTTTACTCTTGCCCTTCTTGCCACCTGTCTAATTCCATTCCTTTGAACACTCCACCCACCATGATTCCTGCCATCCACCTTGTTATGAGCTGGACTTGGAGGAAGCCTTGCTTTATCTTCTGCTGTACCATTCTTGATAATTTCACTACGAGCACTCTTTCTTGACCATGTCCCATTTGCATACTTACTGAGCTGCCCTTCATCTTTTGCATGCCCAAATATAGCCCACAGTCTGCTAGAGATAGTCTGTTGCAAAATGAAAAGAAGACTGGACAAAATCCTCATCGACATCTGTTGATATCACCTATCCTGGAGCCTCCGCTATCTTCCAAAAATTGGCTTCCACTTTGTGTCTGACTCATTTGCCAACTCCTTCTGTGGCAAATCTGAACCATTGAGCTGCATGAAAGGCTTGATCATGTAAGTCTTGTTGATGACAACAACAGCCTTACCCTTCAGCCACATTCTCCAGTCATTCAAACGAGTAACTTTGGTAAGAAATGCAAAAGACTCTGGGACACACCAAAACTTACCCCAGTAGAAAAGAATGTTTCTCCTCTGCAGTATGTCAATATGATCACTGGCCGCAGCAACTCGGGTTCAACAGGACTGCCACCTATGTTACCAACTTCGTCCAAGCAATTCATGAGTAAGTCTTGCAAGTTCTTTAGCTTCTCATTGAGGATGGAAGAATTGATACCACCGTCAGCCTTCACTTTTTGTCTATAGCGTTAATTACCGCCTCTTCAAGTACTGCTCATTGCAATCTCTTTCAGCTTGTTGATGCTGCAAAACTGCTGGACAAATGGAGGGATTCCTGTTACAATTGCCCAGCCAAATGTGCTGTTGAACTTTTGATGGGGAATTGTACCCCTCTATGATGTGTATGCACAGTCTTGGTGCCAGAATTTGGCACTCGACAACATCATAAAATGGTTCTATGATTTTGGCTTAATCAAATTAATATTGCTAGTTTACTAGTACTTTCGCATGTAGATTTCTTTCCGTGACGCAGGAAAATAATTGAGTTTTCTATGATGGCTAGCAAAAAATAGTGACGTCATCTATGATATTGATGATGGGTTTGAGTTACTAAGGAGCAGTTTTAGTGCTCACACAACTACTTGTTCACACACATTTCCTCATGTCCTACGCAAATTTCCTCAATTTCAGACCCAACACTTTTTTCGCACAATCTTTTCCTGCAACTGGGAGACGTCCCACACAAAATTAATAGCTGCGAGCTCACAAATATTTGTGTCAATCGGCCTATCACACAACTTTTTTGCAACTCTTTTGCACACATACTGGCGCTCACAATTTAAATACATATTCGGTTCCCATTTATGTCTGGTCAAAATGAGATAAAATAAGGTTCGAATATTGTTTTGCGAAAACTTCTCAAACCAATATTTAAGTGAGTTTGAGTGCTAAGGCAGCACTTAATCACGTGCTGTGAGTGTATAACTGGTTCTCTAGCCTCAAAGGCTTATCTATGTTTTACATGCTCTTTTAAAAAGGGTAATACATCCTTTAAAAATATATCAAATTTTGCACTCGTGCAAGCCACATGTGTGTAGCTAGCATGGAGTGAGCGCTAACTGGCTTCCACTGTTATCTTTATTTAGAGAAACAAGGCTTCTTCCAGTTTGCAGGCTCCTATTGCTGCTAAAAAATCTTGCAGCGGCTGCTTGTAATTGTGAAATATTTCACCGTTAGCTGTTCGATTACTACCATATATCCCGAAGTATAGGGACCACAAAATGTCATAAGATTCATTTGAGTGGTCCTTATAATACGGATTTTGTTAGTATTTTTAACACGGTCGGTATCCGACCGCTTTACCCTATTTAATTTTTTGTAGGGTATGGTACCTCCTTCCCGCCAGTTCTGTTCCCCAAATCGGGGCGCCCTGCCTCCAACAGTTGCCATTCCACACTCATTGCCCACTTTTTAATTGCGCCATCCATATTCTCCACTTCTTCAGCTCTGTCTCGATTTGGAGAAATGCGGGAGAAGGCAACAATGTCATTGAATGCAATGACATTCAGTTTGCTGCGTATTTGGCCATAATTTATTAATTATGGTCATTCAGTTTGCTGCGAATTTGGCCATAATTTATTAATTATGGTGACCATGTTGCCCGTTTCACATGAGCTCACTGCGGCGGTCGACGATGTACGTCGCGCCGGCATCGTTGCACCTGAATCGGTGCTTCCAAACTCTGGCGTCGAAGGGTCTCCCATCGAAACTGAAGTCTCTGTCGCCTCTAACGAGGCTGGACTTGTTCACCAAGAACACCATGTGAGCAAGGAAGTGACCTTGCGCAAATCCTTCTCCGTCAAGGAGAAGCGCGAGTACATCGTCGCCGTGGACGCGATCAGGCGAACTGGTGTTAGTCAGCGCAAAGCATGTGCGCTGATTAACCTACCACACCATTACTACACGCGGTTCAAGAAAGTGTTGTCTAAAATTGACAACCTGGACAAGAACGCAGAATACATTCCATTCAAGACGAATGGTACCGCACGTAAAATCCACCCGGGCCGTACAAGTATTCTACAAGACGTCCGAGAAGACTTGTCGCGATTCGTCTTCAAAATCCGTGAGCGCGGGATCCAGGTCAGTACCCGGATGATCCGGCAAGAGGCATCCCGTATTATGCCCACCTTACGTAGCATATCTTTGAGTGCCAGGAAAAGTCCGGTCACCCGCTTTGCGGCATTGCTGGGCCTTACTCACCGCGCAGAAGAACTCAGCGAAAACTGAAGAAGAGTCCCATCACTTCATCAAGATGATCGGGGACAAACTCAAGGACTACAATCCAAGCGACGTGATCAACATGGATCAGATGCCGATTCTGTACTCTTTCCATTTGAATCGTACCCTCGAGGTGAAGGGTACGAAGACTGTACACGTTTGCTCATCCACGTGTGACACGAAGAGGGTAACTCTCGCAGTTACCATTGACGCCACCGGGAAGATGCTCCCGCCGATGCTTGTCTTCAAGGGTACTCCAAACAGGCGCTCGCGAACCGCGAATTCGGTACGTACCCAGAGGGCGGTCATAATGCCTGCCAAAAAAAGGCGTGGATGGACGAGGAGATCATGCAAAAATGGATTGACCTCGTCTTGATCCCGTGGAAGGAAACCAGGAAGGAAGGAGTTGTACCTCTTCTGATTCTTGACGCCTATTGCGTCCACAAGATGGGCAATGTTGTTAATCGTGTGCAATCTCTCGGGATTGAGGTGATGCATATTCCACCAGGATGCACGTATTTGTGCCAACCGGTTGACGTGGGGATCAACAAGGGGATAAAGTGCGGGATGCGTGAGAAGTGGGAAGATTGGATGCTTGAGGGAGAGGGAATTGTTGATGGAGTAGCAAAGGAGCCTTCTCGCAAATTAGTGGCAGAATGGCTTGTTGATGTCTACACGAACATGGACACAAAAACGGTGAGAAATGCATGGATGAAGAACAAGTTTCAATGGTTTTGAACTGAGGAAATTGTATAAGAATACATGTTTTTGTTCAAACCAATTAAGCTTTATTTTATATGTGTATGATCAATCCCTGTTGCCAATTAAACTTTAAAAGTTAAACGATTCGTGCGTACGCATATCCACAATTGTGGTGGAACAAACACCTCATTGAACAGTTGGCATCATTTGACTGAAACACTTCCGAGATGCACACTTTACGACCATCAAGGCGGCACCCATTCTCCCCGGTGGCATATTCGCGAGCAACAAAACAAACCCGACAGCCAACAGAGCCATCATCGTTGATGGTGTAACACGACACCTCATTTGGCACCATCATCCTCAAACGCAACACCAAGCCGACCCCGCTGTCGTGACAATTCAACACCAACGAGTTCCCGCATCCATGTGGGTGCATTTCGCAGCTGCGTCCATTATCGCAGGGCACAAAGCCGAAGACAATAATTCTCACCATCGTTTTATTATGATAGTGGTACTGTTGTGCTATGGTTGTGTAGTGAGTTTTGCGAGAAATCGGCGTAACTCAACAACCAGCCGGAGTTACGGAGAGCGCTACATATCGGCGTGATGCTGGCATTCAGGAGAAACTAACTGGGTGGTTACCAGTGGATTTAGCAGGGCAGAACCACTAGAAAAACACAAATGTCAGTGGATTTGGCCCGGTGGTCCTTATCATCCGGTGGTCCCTATACTCCGGGATATACGGTATGTGCCTCCTGTAGAAGTCCAATAAAACTTATTTGCCCCCCAGAGGTAATTTCGGTTTGGCATGAAAACTACTAAAAAATACTTAAGCCTCATTCATATCACATTTACAAGGGAAAGCTAGGCCAATTAAATAATTTCAAAAAGTTGTACAAGATACCCAAGGCTTAGGAATTAGTATTTATCTAATGGTGAACTACTTCACCGTTTGAAAAACAGGCAATTATCATTTTTCTAACGGTGAAATAGTTCACCGTTACAAGGAACTGGGATATTACAATCAAGAAATTTGCAGGAAGGTATGAAAACTTTTTCTTGAAAAATCTTAATTTGTCAACATGTGAGAATTCTTGTCCTTCTTCTCCTCGAGGAGACACTTTTTAAATATTGAATATTACAGGTGGAACTATACACGAACTTCTCCAAATTACCTGTAAAAAACTTATTTCTACATTTGATTTGCATGGGTATTCGATACCTGTTGCTTTTTGATTACCTCAAAAATCTTTGAATATCTCCCCAAATAGATCATTTGCGCAACCTTTGACTTTGAATTCGGCCATTCACTCTGCCTACTGATAGCAATCACAGAAGTAACTATTCTCTTTCTATCTGTCCCTCTGGCACACAGTTGCATCAATGATGTAGTTGACAATGAAAGCATGGAGTATACAAAGAAATACTCTGAAATTATCCTAGATGAGGTTGTATCAATTCTGTACTGTTAGTCAAGGTTTTGAGTATGCCCAAAAACACAGTTGCACAATGTGAGAGTCTGGTGGCACTTAGCATCTTTCATTTCAATATTGACCTTGCCCTTATTGCTACCATTTTACAATCAATATTTAAAAAGCTATTGTAATTGTTATCATCTATAATGGTGACAAAGGATGCATCAATTTAAAAAATAGCTTTAGTCATCTGAAATCTGCATATGGTACAATCAACTGACGTACCCAGTTGTGAACATGAAAAGGATGAAAGACGAGCAATCAAAAATGTAAGTACAGCCTAGTAAAATTAATATCGATTGCAGTGTGTAAGGATGTGTCATACTAATTGAATTACAAGAGGGTATTTGGGTATAAAATACAGTACCATCACATGATATGTGTGCACTACAATGAATGAACAATAAACAATAATTATTAGAACATTGCTGACTGTGCCTTATTGATGATCCATGGTATTCCTCAAAGTGTATGGGCATGACAACCCGTACCAAAACAAGAAGAAAAAATAAGTTACTATTCAAAATGGTTGATCAAAGGAAATTTTCATTAACGAACATGAAATAATGCTAAAAATTGTTACTCAATCCATTAGCAGCAACACACATCCCATAAATGTGGTGCATTAAGGCTGCAGTTACTCTAATCAAAAATCAATAAGCCTCCAAGAACTAGTTGGCACCATTCTACCTGCTCTGTGCATTTGTACACAAAGCAGAAGGATGATAGGAAGATGTCTTGCTTAATAAGATTTCATGTGTTGTCCCAACTTTTTAAGTAGCAACTTGAAAAGGAATTAAGTTTGTGATTCTTATTAAGATTATGTTTTGAAATATGTAATGCCATTGCATAATGGAATGAATTTGGGAAATAATATGACATTTTTCAGATTCTAGTTATGTTACACATATATTCACTGCATTTTACAAGTGTTGTGCGAGCAAACTTGTATGTCACACATGATATGTGTACAATATACGAAATTGGGGGTTCTCTGATAGCAACAGGAATCGTTGTTCAAATGGACCCCTATGGCCATGTCCAACCAAACTACTGTTACAAACAATTATTATTATGACTCCATCCTAGAGTGTGTATTGGTTGGGGGGTGGCCTTGGGGGAGGTGACACTAGAAAAATAAGCTTTCTAGAAAGGCCCATTAATATAGTACTTTTTTATATGCCTTTAAATGTATCATAAGGGGGTTGATTTATATGATGCGTAGCATTAAAAGGCCTAAACATGGGGCGTAGTGTGGCCCAAAATTGGACGAAGGTGGCAGTTGTATGGAACCCTGTGACTTTGTCAGACGAAACAACCTAGTTTTGTCAGACGAAGCAATTTTGTCAGTTTGTTGTCCAACTGACACCATTTTCAAGAAAAGGTATCCACTAGATTTAAAAACAAATTCAAATTTTACGAGGTGAAAACACATTTCGTCAGACGAAATCAGTAAAAAGTCTGAGAATTCCGAAGTTTAGTTAAAACGATCTCCGGTCAGATTGGAAGCAAAATGGGATACCTGTTATCTTATATTCATGCCTGTATTTGAACATACCCCAGATCCGTTTTGTCTGACGAAACACCTAACTAATTTGGTTTTGTCTGACGAAGTCACAGGGTTTCATGTAACTGCCCCTATATTGAAAAAATCAACCAAGACTGCTTGATTACTATGCATCACGTATTTTTTTTTATTCGGATAAATCATGGATTCTTTCTATGATGGCTAGGTAAAAAATGTGACATCATCTATGATTTTGAGCATGGAGTTATAATAAAGAAGAAAAAGAAAACTGTACATTTTATAACTGATTGTATGGAGGTAAACAGACAATTAGTTAGGAAGTGACACAGGCCAATTATCTACCTTAACTGGCAGACCCAATGAGCTTCCACCTGGAACCTCCAAAGGTCTTCTTCCATTTGTACAACGCAAAGGAAGTAGAAAAGTCATAACATATTAGTTTCTGAGAAACAATATACAAAAGACATTTTCCTTCATGGGAAAGACCCATAAACATTATAGGTGTTTCTGAGGCCCAGTTCACTGTCTTAATTACCTCTTTTTGTAGTGTATTTCCAGGGTGTATTTTTGAATACAGGGGGGGGGAATACGGAGAAAAATGATTTAAATTTTTTAAATCGTTTCCACACATGTACCGTATTTTCTACGTCTACAATACAATACACTCCCACCGCACGATCCATATCATAAAGACTACAGCCACATCCCCTGCCCCAACTGGAACGGACGGACCAACCCACACCCCCGCCCCGCCCCCTGCATTCTAACAACAACTGTCATGAAGCAAGTTGAAGACCTCGAGAGTACATTATATTGTATTGACACCGGTGGCCTCAGATCGAATTGTGGCCAGTGTCTCGTGGCCACATATATTACCTTTAACTAGTAGTATCGCTTAGTATCATTTATATTATTAACTTTTCCTCATAGAATACAAGGCAGATTTTCACTGCATTACACGATTTGAAAAGAACATGGCGTAAATACAGGGCAAAAATAAGCTACGAAGCATGAGGTAATTAAGACGGTGAACTGGGCCTCAGCAAAAATATCCAATAGAGGTTTTCTTCCTCAGAAACCCTCTCCTGGGACAGTTCCTGTTGGCAGTTGAGAGAAAAGGATCAGTCGCCAATCTCTCCCAGGATCAACTGGGTGTGGTAATGCATGGAATAGCTAGTACACCATGCAATACTTTTTCCAGTAGTGTAAACTCATAATAAAAATCAGTTCACAACAACATGTATCTATCCGTTACTACATAGTTTGATATTACACCAAAACGGCTTAGGTTACTATCAATTGATAGCCTTCTCGCGACCAGATCGGATTGTATGTCCGTCATTCCACCATCCATCATCCATCAGCTGTCTGTGTGTGGATCATCGTAGGTTCGTCTGTCTGACGTCCCTTGTCTAAGCCGTACAATACTCTTGGTATGTTACACGAGGCACAACTTGTGCAGCTTGACTCCAAGTGAAGCAATAGCCACAGCTGAGCCCCGAGTTACCTACTCCGCCAGTTGAAGTGAGTTTCCCTCACAGGCCGGCACTTGTTTTTTGAAAAACGTAGCCAAAAACAATTCCCCTGTGCGTCAGTGAGGACTAGATCCCACTTGATGGGGGTATACTCCGCTTTTGTTAGCAGAGTGCGCATTTAGCACTTAGTGCACTTGCCGTAAAAAAAGACCACTTGTGACGTACCATACACACTTGTGGCATTAAAGCTTGCTTGCCTATTAGGTAATAGCAGCCCCTCATTAAATGAGGAGGCAATAAACATAAATGCCCCAGTTTATTTTATCTCCTAATGAGAAATATGTGTGTAGTTTCCTTTTAGACCTAAAAACACGATTAGGCTTAAAATTAGTCCATACCCGTGATCACATGCAGATGCAGTGACACCACAGAGTATTATGTACTTCTAGCCAAATAGGCAGTACAGTAAAGGACCCTCTTGGGCCCAAAATGACCCTATGAAGACTTGAATAGCCTCTAAGGCCAAAAAAGCTTGCACGTGACCCCCGAGAGGTTGTGGTCACTTGAAAGACTCGCAATGGTTTGAGATATCTTCGGTCAGTTTTGGTCAGTTTCCCCAAAATGGTCAGTGAATTTACCAGACTACAAGTTATCAATTGACACCAAGGTACCATCCTTTTCAGTAAAAAAACATTTTTACTATAATTATTTCTCAATCACCATGAAACATACACATCTTGGGGGTAAAAAACCACTGCAGGGTCATTCTGCGTCATGGAAAAACCCTAGAAGACATCTGATCCCACGGTTATGGACATAACAATGTCACAAACATACCACGAGTTTCGTATCCGCACGGTTATGGACATAACAATGTCGCAAACATACCGCGAATTTTGTACCAACGTTATATATGTTGACCCCCGTACTGGCACCGTCCCAGTTCTAGCACTGGGCCCAAAAATTCTCCCAGTTGTAGAACTGGGTGTTTTTCTCCCCGTTAGGGAACCGTGCCTCAATGGGGCGCCCAGTTCCAGAACTGGGCGGCCCAGTTCTAGAACGGGGACCGAGACGTACCCCCAGTTCTAGAACTGGGCGCCCAGTTCTAGAACTGGGAGATTCCCTATAACCCCATTGTGGCACCGGCTAATGAGGCACCAGTGCCACAATGGGCGTCCCAATTAAGGCACTAGTGCCTCAATGGGTCTATTTCCTTGTCCCCATTGAGGCTCTACTAAAGTACTTAGTAGAGTTAGTGCTCCAATGGGGATTTTGCTTAATACACTGTCCCCATTTGGGCACTACCATCATAAGCCACGCAGCTTGCGATTTTGTACGTGACTGCCACAGTGCGCTCGCAAGCTCGCTCTGCTGAAATGGCTGTGGCAGTGCTAGCAAACTTCGTGAGAGTGCTTGGCGTTTGCGAACACCTGCGTGATAATGATGTTCTGACACTCTTCGTGATGGCTGTGCGTGATGACTCTCATCAACTCACGGAAGTGTGCATATCATGCAAGTGCAGCGAATCTTCCGCTAAGTACTATACCTCAGAAAATTGGCAGTAGTAGTTAGCCCTACCTCGGAAGGTTTTCGGCCCCAATGTGGCACCGACAAAAAAAATCTAGGCCGGTTCCCTAACGGGGAAAACGCCAGTTCTACAACTGGGAGAATTTTTGAGCCCAGTGCTAGAACTGGGACGGTGCCAGTACGGGGGCCAACATATACACATCATATCTGAAAAAAATGGGAAACTGACTCATTTCTGAAACTTACCTGAGGGGGCGGGGGCATATTGGCTGGCCAATGCTAGATCTGAAATCCGCCGTTATATATATAACGACGGTACAAAAATACCACGCGGCGAAATGTAAAATTCCATGATCCGCCATTCCTGCTAGACATCAGTGATAGAAAAAAAGGGGCAATGTCATCTTCAGTCTTGTACACATCAAAAAGACAAACTTCAAAACATCCTGCGCCATCCAGAAACAGCAACATCATGTTGCGGACGCCATCCAAAACGCATCCCAAAAACATCGATACGTTACTTCCTGCACAATCCAAAAACATCGACACCTTAATTCCTGCACTATCCAAAAAATTGACACCATACCTCCTGCACAAACCCAAAATATTGAGACCATACTTCATCCAATTCACAAAATATCGACACCATACTTCCTGCTCATTCTTAAAACATTGACACCATGCTTCCTGCGCCATCCGAAAACAGTGACACCATGCTGCAGGACGCCATTCAAAAACAGCGAGACCATAATTCCCTGCCCATCCAAAAACCGTGACACCATACTTGCAGCGTATATCTTCTGCTCCATCCAAAAACAACGACACCATATTGACACTTTCGAGAAATCATCCTGTCGCTCATCCAAACATATTGACACCATATTGGCTGGTGTGTCTCATGTCCAAAAATATCGACTCCAAGATACAGCACTGCTTATAAAACATCAAGTACTCAGCCTCAGCACAATCAAAAAATATCGACAGCATGATGCAGCACCACCCTAAAACATCGCGTACTCAGTTCTGGTGCAAATCCAAAAATATTGACTCGATTTGGACAACTTCAACTCGCAAAACTATCGTCTACTCACCTCAGTCTGACTGCAGGCGCCAGCAAACCATACCATGTTAAAATCCATAACACCATTACGAACCTCCTTTTCTTGTACCATCATTTTTCCAATGCTCTCCTCTTTTTGGCGGGTGACCACTCATCGAAGTCCTTCGGTACCTCAGGCCAGGGTACCTTGCTCCTTTTTTGCCCGTGCCTGAACTTACCCTTTAACTCATCTTTGTGCAGCCTCCATACATTTCCCTATGTATGTGTTTCACACTAAATTACATCCCTGTTGTTTGGTCCGATCAAAAGCATTGTTAGTCAGATCTCCTCTGACTATGCATTAGATTGTTATATACATAAAATAGTCATGTACATACCTGGTGCGATGTCCCACAGAAAAAGTGGTTGGTATTGAAATTTGAGATGTATAATTTAATTGTTATATACATAACACATTCATGTACATGCACTGTATGCAGAGGATTGCGCATATTAATCAACAAATAACTTCGGGTGTCATGTTATATACATCAAACCGACATAACCATACCTCCGGGATGTAATTTTAAATTGGGGGAGTGGGAAAGATCACACACTCAGTAATGTCTCATGTTATATATATCAAATCGACATGAACACAGCTTTATGCTATTGTAGCATATTGGAGCGAACATAGACAACAATTGACCTAGTCAGCAAAAAAATGATATTATATATGTTACTGACCGTTTGTAGACCCCCCCCTGTCTATAGACCCCACCTCACATTCTATAGACCCCCCTCTAAAAATGTTTTGGCGGGAAATATTGAACTGCCCTTCTGATAATCATGGCACGAGTCACGATTCCAAATTTATTATTTGGATGGTAGTGTCCACAATGTCTTGATGGAGTCTATAGACTAGTCATCTAAAATTTTACGATAGAGTCTATAGCCTTGTATTTTTTTGATCGTGGAGTCTATAGACTATCACAAGGGATTTATGGATAAGTCTATAGACTATCGCCTTCGCGAAGATAGTCTATAGACTAGTGAGCTATTTTACATACAAGGGTCTATAGACCCTTCCTCTGTTCACAAGTGCCAGTCACGAACAGTCTATAGACTCATCGAAAAGGGGGTAGGGGTCTATAGACTTGTTGTTACAGTCTATAGACTCACACCACCTTTTTCGATAAGGCTATAGACTGTGAGGGGGGTCTATAGACTATCATGTGACAGTCTATAGACCCCCCCCCCTCACAGTCTATAGGCAGGGGGGGTCTACAAACGGTTTTTCGGCGAATTTCGTGGAGTCTATAGACTAGAGGGGGGGGGTCTATATGGGGGGGGTCTACAAACGGTCAGTAACATATACATAACAAAGTGAAATACACAACTCAACGTACCTATGCACATGAGTTATGTACATAACAAATCGATTTTGTGGAAACGAAGGAGCACAGCGTTGAAGTAGTGTTAATAACAACATGCACGATCTCGTAAAAAAACAACTTCCCCTGATCTGACACGTAAATATTGTGAGTGTTTCCGATTCGTTCGATGAATCAAGATTCTGTTTCCTGACATTGGCGTGAGGTGCCAAGGCAAAAAGCACATCTCGACGAAAACGAGAGTTTGTAAGTCCCATCGTCGCGTAAAACAAAAGTTTGAATCCGGATGGGCCACGGGGCTCATCTCCTGTGGCCGCCTCAACAGTAAAACATGAGGCACCGGAAAATACAGTCACACCAAGCACATTCACACACATCTACTCTGCCAAAAAGTTGTCCCTTCAAGATGTGATCATGGTGGTATTGCGGTCACAATCCGGTCATGCCAAAACAATCATTTTTCATTTTGCTCATGGTCGGTCAATCTAATTAGTCTGATATTTGTATGGTGGTTTGAAGCAGCCTGGAGCAGCCTGGAGCAGCCTGCCTGCAGCGTGGGTGCCATACACATACACCATACAAAAAATAGCGACATGCCACAAAGAAGTGAGCAACCAACGGATATTTAAAATGTGTGTACAAAAAACAGCATTTTTGTTTATCAAAAACCTTCATTCCTATATATATGTAGTATGGTATTTTTATTATACATCTATGAATGTGAATACTTATACTCCAAGATTATGTATATAACAATTTGCATACTTTCAGGCTGGTTGTTAGCCGGCATTCAAGAAATGTATGTTTAAATGATATACAGACATTAAGAAAAATATAATAACAAATTAGTTGAATTCGTTCAAAAATTTGTGTTCACTGTAGCCCACTCCTAGTAACCAGGATTTACATAACCCATTTGTTAATATTCATACATGAATAAAAATGTATGTTATTGCCATTGTAGAATGCGTTTCAAAACAGTAGCTTTCTGATATTTGGTACCACTAACTTCGATTAAATATATTATATGAGCCATTTGTTTGTGACCATTTTGGGGAAAGTGACCAAAACTGACCATAAATATAAAATACCCTCGCAATCCCCCTGGAAGTTCTCGTCTCAGAAGTGTTCGCTACTCCAAGGATCCAGTTCCCTTGTCAGTTGGCATGGTGGTGGTGGGAGTATCATTTCAACACTGCACGGGCACAGGTGGCACGCTGCTCTCGAGTTTCAAGTGTGTTAGACACATCCTCAAGGGAGAATGAACGCACACAGGATGTAGTCCCACAATCGTGGATCAGCCCCAGTCGCATAAGAGCAACTCACAGCGCAGTCCATTTCATGAATCGTTTTGCGACATTGCCCTTGCGCTCACGATCTCAATAAAGTGACCACAAATAGTGAGTCCTAGAATCATAGGACTAGCCCATGACCCCAAAGGACCAGCCTAGGAGAGAACATTGTTCTACTCCGCATTAGGGCATAGGAGTGCAATGTATTGCCACATCCTGGTCAAATGTCAGAGCAACACAGAGTAATAACTCCAAGTCCCTTTACGCATGGGGGTGCAAGATAGACCCATAAAATGACTACGTGTTGTGCCCCAGAAATACTCTTCGCATAATTTTTGCAAATTTCCGATTTGCTCAAGAATGCTGCACATGTTTTGCGGTTCTTGTCAGGAAAACATGCAACTTGTTGATTTCTTTCTGAAATCCGAGCATAATAGTGAGAAAAGTCCACAATGATGAGAACGGTTCTCACATGGTGTCCCTTTCATGCGCATAAGCTACCAAGCGCCGCAAGAAAGAGGTCAAATCAAAAGAAAACGTAGTTGGCTTGCAAATAGCCACTGCACATCCTCTGGTCTGAGGAAAATAGAATTCAGAGCCCAAAAGTAAATATTCAGAATTATTTTATTTGAAATTAAAAATGCTTGTTAGAAATTCCGATTCAACTGTCAAGTTTAAATAACCTGATTAATTCAAATATACCTTGCTACATGAAAAAAGAAATAAAAATGCCAAGAAATCTTCTGGCATCATGAATTGTTTTCTCAAGAAGATGAACTCTTCTCTCGCATACATGCTGCACTATTCACAAGCAATGGTATCATAAAAGCAACTGGAAATAAACCCTGTTGGGGTTTGAATCCCTGACATGGTGTTGCTACAGTAACAGTAGAAGCAAGATAACATAGTTCCAAGGCTTCCCCCACGTTCCAAAATTAGGAACAGCAATATGTCTTTCATACCCAGATAGGCAGGTGTCAAACTCTTGGTGCACACCGGATGAGTTCTTCCTACTCAAAAGGAAGGGTAAAGTCACACTATGGTGTTTATCTCACAAACGAGAAATTCCTGTCAAAACACACTTTTCTGAATACATGTTACCCAGATGACTAAGCCAGCATATGACCTCAGTCTTTGACCAATGCAAGGACTGAGTTAGAATTGTTCTGGATTTTTGAACAAATAGCAACATAAAATATGTTAAGATCAATTTTACCTTGCCAGTGATAATTGATGTCAAAGTCTGCAAAAATCTGTGAACCAGAGTTGAAACAATACCTGGACAAAAATACCAAACTTAGCTAACCACTTAAGTGCAGGACTCTTCTTGAGCAAAAAACTCCTAATCACAGAGCTAACCCCTCCTGTGAAATACCCTCTGGGGGTTGAGTAAAATAGCAGACCTTCCAAGTTGTGTCAAAACAAAGAAAAAAGACACCCACTAACACTACAAACTCAATTTCATACTGCGTTACTGTGGTTTCTCATGACAAGAGAAACTGTTTGATGAAGTTTTGGTGTGTTAGAAGAACATGCCTGTTTACCTCCATTTTTCCAAAGAGGTAGGTTTACAGCCTATAAAGACAGAGCACAACCAGTCCCAAAAATCAAGGAAAACCAAAGAGGACAATGTACCTTGGCGACTGGAGGGTTTCATTGACAGCCGTCGTCAGAACTGGCTGTACAAGGACAAAATACCCAAACAAAAAATTACTATACATCAAAATTGGTTCTTAAAATAGGTACAATTGGACAACAAGTTAGGAAAACTGTCCAAACAGAAATAATCCTTACAGTACTGTAGATGTTGCTATGTTCAACTCTGAAAATGCCATAAGACTTCATGAAAAGTCAACAAACCATAGACTAATAGATACTGACGCATCTGGAACCCATTCATGCCTAGAAAAACTGAAGAAGGTTACACCTACTCAGGGCTAGCAATAACAATCATGGGTTTTCCATGTGCCTCACAAGCACATTCAATGGAGTCAATGATAGCCATACTGTTCTCAATAGAACTCATTTGGAGTTATATGGTATTTTCCAAATGCTAGCTTGAGAGACCACCTTAAACAAGGTTAGGATGGACTTACCAAGCAGCAAGTAAAGGTTTGAATGACAAACCAATACACAACATCTCATCTGCACAAGAAAATAAGGGCTCAATAGCAGACCCAAAGTCTTCACATGGCAAAAGCACCATGCTTACAAGCAGATGAAAACTCGCTAAACATTCATCCATACAGGGAACTCACATGCTACTGGGTGGTCCAGTACAAGGGAGAACCTTAGGCAAGACAATATGACTGTCTCACCTCACTTACAACTGAAATTGTAGAGGAGGAGGTACCCCGTACACAAAAAAGAGACACATGAATGTTAGATATTTGTTACCACAACAAGTCCAGAGCAACACCAACTCAGGTTGGGTATGCTCGCATTCTAGTACAGCTTGCTGAACATAGAGTTCATAAACACAGAAAACGAGAAATTGAATCCTTGACCATGATTAACGTTATTGGATTCAAAAGAGCTGTATCTTACTAGATATTGTCTCACCGAGACTCTATGGCTAGTACTTGATTCTCTTGTGAGAACTTCTGCCGGTGTACCTTCAGAATTATCCATGGAGAACACATATGGTATCCATAAGTAGGGACTCATAGAGTCACCAAAAACACGTGGGTCTTGTCGCTAGAGACAACGGGATGACCATAGGTAGTGCACCTATGTGTTGCGCAACAAACCGCATAAACCAAGCCTCATAATCCTTCGAGCACAAGAACAAAAAGGATCCACAACCTTTGTTCTTGCAAATCATCGGCAAATAGAATTGTGAGTATTCCTAGTTAAATGGGAGTGTACCATCTCACACAAAGGATAAGTCAGACATGAATATCTCTACTGAGTGACATGTAGCACCTTGTTGGCATGCAATGCAAAACAAATGCAACACAAGCAGCTATACACAGAAATGCTGTATGGCGTAAGTGGCTCCTGACAAATCCAAAAATACACAACTATCACCTTGTCAACATCACGGAATGTTCACTTCTCCATGATGTTCTCTGTGAAGTCACAATAATATGGTTCCATAAATCATAAGAAAATAGTCAACAATTGATAGGTATGCACATGCACATTTAGTTATGTTGCAATGTAATTACCACAAACAAAAGAGTTATAGATGTACATACCTCCCTCAAGGATCTTGCTACAAAATACAAAAGGATGTCATTACAAAATCTATACTCTTAATGGTACAAAAAGACAATGACGTTGATGCTTGATGCTTGGACATTCCAATGATTCTAGTCAATACATTATGTATGACTTGACATTATTCAGCTGACCCTTTGGGCGACTATTCCCATGAATACATAGGGTGACAGAGCAAATAGAAGGACAATATACTAACACCAAGGATTCCTGTACTATCAGCACCTTCATACCTATAGACCTGGTTCAATATCCACATTGTACACACATTGTGACAATTAAGGAGCAGTTTCAACACTACACTTTCGGATCATATGCATTTCATTTGGCTTCCCAGTGTAAGTAAACCTGCGTCTTAAAATATCAAAACCCAAAAGTGAATAACTAACTAGAGATCAACATCAACCAAATCATGGAGATGCTTGGCCTGCTGGACCAATCATGATCTGACCTGAGCCGGTCGTCACTAAACGCAAAAATTATAGGTAGGTGTGACATGTGTCAAAGATTTATTTTTACGAGCTTATTTTGCTGCAATTGTGAGGATGGAAGGGCAGTGGAACTGCAGTGCCAATCCAAATGATGCAAACGAACATTGTGTAGATCCTACACAAAATTGGTATGTTCACACCCTTCTCAAGGGTGTTCTCTTGTTTGGGGCTATGGACTACTGTGTTAGGGAGTCCATGCTGTCGGGAGTAGGGAAGTGGACTCCTGTGTTGGGGAGTCCATGCCTTTTGGATCAGGGGCAGTGGACTCTCTTCCTGAGGAGTCCTGAGAATGATCCTATTAATTTTAGTACCTTAGGGTACTAAAAATGACAGATTCTTGGCCTATGTCACTCGCCCCCATGAGTGGAGTATCAGGTAAAAATGGAGCAAAAAAATGTAAGTGTTTTAGGTGAAAAAATGGGTTCTCATGAGAGTAACTATAACAAACTAAAGATTTTGATAAAAGAAATGTAATGAGTAAGTGTTGATTGAAGAGGGAGAGTCCGTTTTTGTCATTTTAAACTGGCATTAAATACAGTTTTAAGTTTGCCTGTTAAAAAAAGGTGTAACTCTTCACATATTTTATCTTTCCGATTTTGTTCCGAGTTGAATCCTGATGGTGCCATTTGTATGAACTGTTCTGATAGTCCAAGGATCACTTTCATATCTACTTTCACCTTTGCGTAGTATACCATCTTTAATAAGAAGTACTAGATCATCAACTTTGTAGTCCCAATCACGACGTGAGCAAATTTCCCGTTCTGCGTTTTGGTCTGTTTGCTGTTGCCTATATTCTCCAATTTTGTTCCAGTCAGCCAGGAAGGGAATGTTGAACAACATGGGTTTGAGATATTTTTGGTCAGTTTTGGTCAGTTTCCCAAATGGTCAGTGAATTTACCAGATTATAAGTTATAAATTGACTCCAAAGTACTATCCTTTTCAATAAAAACCATTTTACTATAATTATTTCCCAATCGACATAAAACCTACATCTTGGGGTCAAAACCACTGCAGGGTTCATTCTGCATCGTAGAAAAACCTAGAAGACATCTGATCCAGCGGTGATGTACATAACGATGTCACAAACATACCAAGAAGTGCAGGATCAAAGAAATACCAATATTATATACATATCATTTCTGATGAAAAACAATGCCCGTCAGTGGCGCGAACAGTGCAAACAATTTAATTGAAAAGTCAGTTGTGAAGATGAATGGTAAAGTCAAACTCCTATTTTCTTACCTTGACTCGGCACTCCCGCTCCTTTCTGTTGTTGGCATTGCAGCGATGGGTGTCGAGGTACCAAATTCAGCCTGGGGGCTGAGATATCCACTATGGCGTGGACAGTGCGAAACAATTTAATTGAAAAAATTAGTAGCAAAGAAGTACGGTAAAAAAGTTGAACTCCTTTTTTCTTACCTTCCACTCGGCGCTCCTGATTCTTGCTGTTGTTGGATTTGTGGCGATGGGAAAGGCGGTGCCAAATTCAGCCTAGGGGCTGAAATATCCACTATGGCGCGGACAGTCATAACAATTTTATTGAAAAAAATAGTAGCGAATAAGCACGGTAAAAAAATAGAAACTCCATGTTTTCTTACCTTGCGCTCGGCGCTCCCATTCCTTGCTGTTGTTGTCTTTTTGACAATGGGAGCGGTGGTGCCAAATTCAGCCTGGTGGCTGAGATATCCACTATAGCGCGGACAGTGCAAAACAATTTAATTGAAAAAATTAGTCGAGAAGAATCACAAAAGTCAAAACTCCATTTTTTCTCACCTTGCGCTTGGCGCCCCTCGTTCTTGTTGTTGTTAAAGCAACATCGACCAAAGCGACAGGGTCAAATTCCATGGTGGGGACTGAGATATACACTGTGGCGTGGACAGTGCAGAACAATTTAATTGAAAAAATTAGTCGCGAAGAAGCATGACAAAAAACGAACTCCGTATTTTCTTACCCTGCACTTGGCGCCCCCCATCATTGTTCCTCTTAGCTTAACAGCAATGGTAGCGGCGGGGCGAAATTCATCATGGGGGCTGAGATCGGAGGGTTTGATTTGGAAGGTAGAAAGAGTCCATTGTGGATATGATTAGAGATAAATTTTTTGGGAAGGGCAGCAAGAAATGTACTTGTGATGGGATGTTGTATGGTACTTACATCATGTCGGGAAATTACTTTTCCAACAGGCCGTGACTAGGCTTTTTTTGAAAATAGCATGATAATTACCAGCAGCCGCTGCAAGATTTTTTGTAGCTAGTGAAACAGAATGCGATTTGTAGAGACAGAGGAAGACGTACTTTTGAAATAAAGTGCTTGTAGTAGTATGCCACTTTTCTATGCTTAATTAATATGTACTATAGTACCATAGTTGCAAATGGGCGAGAGCGCCTCGCACGCTTCACAGGCGCCGCGCTCCCGCGCCCAATTTAAAAGTATGTACCCATTTTTAGTTTGCGAAATCATTCTTGTTAGACGTAGACACTCTTTTGTGACACGATAACATTCCCTTCAAGTTTACAGAACCATTGTTGTATGATTAAAATGATAATTTGTGACTAATGTTCCCTTCAAGTTTACAGAAACATTCTAGAAAATAATGTCATAAGTTATACAAAAAGATATAATTTTAAAGGTAGGCAGATACTTAAAACACTATAACTACCGGTGTAGGTCCAAGCGAAAAATGAATTATTTACAGGCTGTCTCACTTGAAGAAGGAGAAGGAGGAGGAGAAGAAGGAGAAGAAGGAGAAGAAGGAGAAGAAGGAGAAGAAAGAAGAAGGAGAAGAAGGAGAAGAAGGAGAAGAAGGAGAAGAAGGAGAGAAAACGGCTCAGTTTCCAACACAACTAAGATTTTGAAAAATCTTGATAATGATAAAATAGTGCAACTTTACCTCTGTTTTACCTCTGTAGGTGGCATCACATCATGCTTGACACCCTAAATTATGTAGATAACGCTTTTATGTACATAACTAACAGGTGTGTAGGAGAAAAAGTCATATACATAACAAATCGATTTTGTGCAAACAGAGGATCAGTTAGTTGTCGCTTGGTTTCATTCTATGTGAAAACGATCTACCACGTAAAAATTTTACCATACCACGCCATGCTTGACACCCTCTAAATTATGTAAATCACACGTTATGTACATAACTAACACGTGAATACGAGAAAAGTTATATACATAACAAATCGATTTCGTGCAAACAGAGGATCAGTTAGTTGTTGTCAGTCCATGTGAAAACGCACGATCACGTAGTAAAATACTTCATACCATACCACCTATCAAACAGGTTGACGGTGAAGTTCGCGCAATTTGCAAAGTGAATGTGAATTGAGCTTCACTATGGTTGGCTGAGGCAAGACAAACATATTTTATTCTTTCTTTGCAACACAAGAGTTCGAGAAGTTGGTCATTGAAGCAGGATGGGTCATGGGACGTGAGGCTCATGTCCTGTGACAACAGCCGAACAAAATCATGCAAACAACAACAAACAAAAACAAGTCCACCGGACAAGTCACTCACTAAGCCGCCCAGCCCTCTAACCCCAACATGCATTGCACCATAAATTTGTCCCTTGTAGTCCTTGTGATGGTGGTACAATCCATCACCTCAGCAAAACTAGCAAAACAGTTCATGTTGGTCATGGTCGGTCATTTTATCCTGGTAGTTTGGCTTGGTGGTCCAGAAGCATTGATGCAGCAGCCTTCACCACAGCATGACACAAAATTAGCGACGTGGCATGAAATTATGTGCCAGAAAAACGGCATCTTTTTATCAAAAACCTACATTACCGAATATTTGAGAAGATGTTTTTAAATGACATACAGACATTAATAAAAATATATGTACAAATTCATTGAAGTCGTTTAAATATTTTTGTGCCTTGTTATTATTTTTATTAGTTCTCATATATAGTTAATGCAATTATATAACCCATTTATATAAATACAGACATTAATAAATATTATCTATATGTACTTTTAATAAAAGATGCTCTTCGATTTAATATATTATATAAGCCATTTGTTTTGTGACCATTTGGGGAAACTGACCAAACTGACCATAAATATAAAATACCAACAACATGCCCCAACCAAAAATGGCTGCACCTGGGGAGGCTTTCAGTACTGTGTGGTATGTTGAGCGAATGGCCCAAGCAACATTCATCACGAACTTATATATATTGCTTGGCTTTGCTGAACTGAAGGGGCCATGTCTATTACAGCTGTTCAGAGCATAGATGAAATCACCTGATGTACTTGTTCTAGAATAGCATTTGCTCGTGGATTCTTGACACTGGTAGGATAACTTGCGATCCGATGTGAGTCACATAAGGCTTTGAAGTGAAGTTTGAATTCACTTCCATTGTCATAAATTATGTATTGACAACGTGGATGCCTACTAAACCAGGTCTCGTTCACTAACTTGCTGATCATTGCTAATGACTTATCAAAGTATGCTAACTTAGGGTCCTCATGGGTCCTTGTGCCCTTCTGCCCTTTTGTATCCAGAGGAATAATTGCCTCGGTGATTACCGGCAGTTCAACTATTTCAAACCAACTGGAAGTTGGGTCAATCATAGTCAGACACATGAAATCAATTACTGTGCCATCTTTACCTTTGATCGTATATGTGCCTATAAGGTCCACACATAGTACTTCCCAAGGGTTTGTGATGACAAATTTAATAGGGGGTTTCCCATTCTTATGCTTATGCCTCTTGTTGACTTGGCATGCATGACAGTTTTGACATATTTACAGACAGTATTTTGCATACCTTTCCAGTACATCACAGCAACAAGGGTTTCTTTGAGTCTAGTGTGTCCAGGGTGCTGTAGATAGTGGTCGTACAAACTAACTTCACGGTGTTGAAGTTCTTTTGGAATTACCATCTTCTCATCCTTGCACAGGATTTCTGTACTTTTGACCAATTGTGTCAAGTACTGGTCTTGAAGTGTCTTCAAGCTGGCATCAAGTTTATGTGCTTGGGCGATCTCTCATACTGTTAATGGGTAGATTACGTCTTATTCGCTGCAGTTTGCAAATACCAGATTCATTTCCTCTTGATATGCAGAGGTGTCTATTGCACTCTCTTCTTGCATGGTGTAATGACACCAGCATTTTGTGAGCGTCATCCAGTTCTCATGCGAACTCGGTATTACTAGGTTGCAAATTCCAGAGAAATTCCGGCGGAATCCTGCGTTACTCCGGAATATTTTCTAATTTTGACAGTAATGTGATTACTGTGATTGCAAGATTACTGAGAAAGACTTACTTAATTACTTTGCTCAATAGTTAGGACTGTGACATCGTTAGGCCCAAAATAAGACTCATTTTGACAAAATTTACCGTAATATTTCCGGAACTGACCGGAATTACTGCAGTAAGTCCAATCGGTTACTGGTTACTGAGTTTTTGGGACAGTAGCCAAAACCAGAATTTGCAACCTAGCAGTATTGGTTTGATGTCTAAGCTAGAGATGGTGTCGGCAACAGTATTATGTGTGCCTTTAATGTAAACAACTTTGGGGCCAAATTCCTCAAGGAGACACCTCCATTGGTAGACACGGTCAGAGGTTAACTCGAGGGCATCTTGGACTAGATTTTTATGGACTGTATAGACATTTAATCTTTGTCCCCACAGCATGCCTTTGACTTTCTTAAGTGTTGCCCTTATGGCCAGTAGTTCTAGTTTGGTCACGCTGTACTTCTGTTGTGTCGTTGACAGCTTCCGCTGCTGAAGAACGCAAGGGGCCTATTACCCTGGGTGATAACTGATCCAAGTTGTTTAGACAAGGCATCAGTGTATATCTCAAATTCCCTTGAATACTCCGGATAGGCTAAGACTACATCCTTGACAATTGAAGTCTTAACGTCATCGAATGCTTTTTGATGCACCGTGTCCCATTAACATTGACGTTTCTTCATCTGATTGGCTCTGGTGACCTTGGTTTGACCACACTCTTCTACCAGTGAGGTGAGTGGGGCGAGCACTGTGGTGCACCTCACCCAAAGATCTCTGTAATACTGGACCATGCCCAGGAACTTACGGAGGTCTTTGACATTTTTCGCCCATGAGATCGCGAGAATTGCCTGTACCTTTTTCTGTTTAGGTTTGATCCCAGTTCGTGTGAGGGTATAACCTAGACATTCTGTTTCAATGGCACATAAAAACAATTTTCAGACATTGATTCGCAAGCCCGCATCGCATAGCCTGGTAAGCACCATTTTCAACTTGTCAAGGTGGTCTTCCAGGTTTGCCTTTGTGATACATAACAAATCATAAAGGTAAGCTCTTACAAACTCTAAGGCTACCATTAGTGCTGAAATTTTTGCTTGAAAGATGTCTGGTGAACCTGCGATGCCCATAGGCAATCATAGGTAAGAATACTTGCCCCATGGGAAAATAAGGGTACATATTTTGGATGAATCAGGATCCAATCTAAGGGTATAATAACCCATGTTTAAATCTAGGGTTGTAGCGTAGGTAAGTCCTTCTAGCTCTTGCAGAACCGTACTGATTTTGGGTAATGGAAACGGCTTTCAAACTAGTTGTTTATTTACTTCTCTAAAATCAGTGAGAAAGCGTACAGTTCCATCTTTCTTTGCAGTGATAAATGATGGTGACGCCCATTCCGACTCGGGCTGAAACTCTGCCACTCCCAGTTCGCAAAATCAATTCAGTTCTTTGATAGTTGTTTCTTTGCCAGATTTCGGTACGGTGGTATGTATGTCCTCATGTTTCTTGCAGAGAGAACAGTACTTCTCTGTGCGACGTTTCTTTGGAATCCGGTCACTAAAAGAGACCATCTTCTTCCTAGATGAGTTGTTAGACTTGGCTGCAGTCTTGGGTCCTTCTCCAACCTTTTTGGTGGGGTAGGCCTTCTTGATGCGTTCAAGGACTTCGAGAAGTTCCCTTACACTTTGTGGTACCAAGGCTCCACTGAGCTCATATTGGTCCCGTGGCTGCAGTCAGTTTTGCCATAGCCTTTTTATCTGCCTTGCAGGCTTCCTTGTAGTCCGTGTCTAAGCCTCTCTGAGAAATTATTTCCATCGAGGTCGAAGGTCGCACCACGGTTATCTTAAGATAGTGACACAAGCCGGTCCTCGCAAAAATATTAAACGCAAAAATTATAGGTAGGTGCAACATGTGTCTTCTTATTTGTGAGGATGGAAGGGCAGTGGAACTGCAATGCCAATCCAAATGATGCAAACAAACATTGTGTGGATCCTACACAAAATTGGTATGTTCATACCCTTCTCAAGGGTGTTCTCTTGTTTGGGGCTATGGACTTCTGTGTTAGGGAGTCCATGCCTTTTGGATCAGGGGCAGTGGACTCCTGTGTTGGGGAGTCCATACCTTTTGGATCAGGGGCAGTGAACTCTCCTCCTGGGGAGTCCTGAGAGTAATCCTATTAATTTTAGTAACTTATGGTACTAAAAATGGCAGATTCTTGGCCTATGTCATGGTCTTGTCAGCAGCTTCTAGTGGCACAATGTTTTCCTACACAAACACCCAGATGTCACTAATACCTACTATGCAGTGCCTACCGCCTAAATGTTGTGTGGTAATCAAAAGATGGAATTGTTGTTCGGTATTCCACCTTGCACACACTGACAAATCCATAGGAGACACCAGGCAACACCAACCCAACCTTAATTTATCCTCACCAAATTTATAGTCACATGGTCTGTGACAGCAATGCTTAGTACACAAAGGTCTTTTACCCCGCACAAATATTCAGTCAGTATAGCAATGATACTTGGACTATCACAAAAGTTGCACCATAAGACAATCAGGGTTTCAAGACTACAATCAAATCAGCTTTATCATAAATCTCCCTCTCCACAAGAACTAACACTTCGTATACTACATAAAATAATATGTAAGTACAAAACGTCACAGGCACCTTGCACATTTTTAACCTCAATCAACAGGATTTTTTGGCAAGTCTGGCTCATAATCGGATTTTTTTCCTCACAAAGGTTTTTCTTTTCTGTGATCTGCACTAATTCTCCAATCGTAGGGGCAAGTGACATTGGCCAATTATCTACCTTAACTGGTAGACCCAATGAACTTCCACCTGGAACCTCCAAAGGTCTTCTTCACTTTGTGCAACACAAAGGAAGTACAAAAGTCATAAGATATTAGTTTCTGAGAAACAATATACCAAAGATATTTTCCTTCTTGGAAAACACCCATATCTACCCATATACATTATAGGTTTTTCTCCGCTAAAATATCCAAGAGAGGTTTTCTTTCTCAGAAACCTTCTCATGGGACAGTTCCTGTTTGTAGTTGAGAGAAAAGGATCAGTCATGCAACTTCCTCAAATCACTGCCAATCTCTCCCAGGATCAACTGGGTGTGGTAATGCATGGAATAGCTAGTACACCATGCAATACTTTTTCCAGTAGTGTAAATCTCATAATAAAGATCAGTTCACAACAACATGTATCTACCCATTACTTCATAGTATGATATTACATCAAAACGGCTTAGGTCAGGAAGTTGTTTCCGTGGACCAAAATCAGTGCAGTTTTGCAAGAGTTAAAAATGATTTACTTTTGCCACACCCCTTCACTTAAACATGGCCTACTGCATCATAGGATTGGATTCTTTCATCTCTGCTTAGGGACAGTATTCTTGCCTCAGGTTATCAATTGGGATTGTGGGATCCCCTGACATTTTTCAGAGGCTAGGTTGTAGATTACGATTTTGGCTACTGTCTCAAAAGTACAGCAACCAGTAACAAACCGGAATTCCTGCAGTAATTACCATAGGTTCCGGTAATATTACAGTAAATTTTGTGAAAACGAGCCTTATTTTTGACATCATGGTGTCACACTCCCTAAGTATTGTACAAAGTAGTTAAGTAAATCTTTCACAGTAATATTGCCACCACAGCAATCACATTACTGTGAAATTTTCAAAAGAATCTGGAGTAACACGGAATTCCACCTAAACTTTCAACCTACTTCAGAGGAAGATGTCTTATGGTAGCCTTAGGGTTTTCTATGCATCACAAGGGCAATCCTGGATACCACCTTGAGACCGTGGTATTGGAATGAGGTACAGCAAACAGCATTTGACAACATAAAAGTTACAATCACAAAGGATTTAGTTGCAGCCTATCCTGATCATTCAGAAGAGCTTGAGATATTCACCGATGATAATGCCTCTTCTCAACAACTTGGACCAGTTATCACTGAGGGTAATATGCCTCTTGTTTTTTCAGCAGAAAACTCTCTGTAATGCAACAAGAGTACAGTGTGACCGAATGTGAACTACTGTCCATAGGGGAAACACTAAAAGAGTTCAAAGGCATGCTGTGGGGACAAATGATTCAAGTCTACACAGACCACAAAAATTATTCATTGAAGTTGAATTGGATTATGGGTTAATGTCCGACCATGTTTATCAATGGAGGTTACTACTACTACTTGAGGATTATGGTCCCAAAATTGTGAGCGCAAAAGGCATTCATAATACTGTTACTGATGTCATTTCTACACTTGACTACGGTCTGATCTAAGACAACAAGGCAAATTGGGTGGTCTTTTATGAAATATTGCCGTAACTACACCTTGCACATAGAATGGTGCAGAAAGGGAACAGTTCCACATGGTGTTTGCAAATTGCAGCAAGGGAGATGAAATTTGTCCACTCACAGAAAAGGAAATTGTACAAGCCAAGACACATCATGCAACCTTGATGAAGCTCAACAAGCATGGCAAGTATTCCATTCAATTAGTTGAGTATACTCAATAGTAATAGTTATACAAGGATGGCAGATGGTCCTCCCAAAAGCTATTAACTCAAGCAGTTAGTATGACCACTATTTGCAGCATCTGGACAACAAGACCTGCAGAGATGCTATATGCATCGATGTATTGGAAGGGTAGTAGATGTACTACCAGAGTAAATACCAAAAACTGTCTCATATATCAAGTAAACAAATGACATAAGCAGGAAACTCCCTACTAAGCTTGTCAACACAGACCCTTGGGAGGCATTGTGTGTAGACCTCATTGGGCCATACATCAAAGATGAAGATGGGACAGATATTGACTTCTTGTGTCTTTCTATGATTGATCCAGCTTCTAGTTGGCTAGAAGTAGTAGAACTGCCAGCAACCACAGATGCTGATATTCCAACTGATGCAAAGGGGCAATGGGCAAAGGGGCACAAGGGCACACAAAAGACTCAACAACACTATGTTACAGTAGTTTGACAAATCATCTGCAATGGTAAGTAACTTTAGGAATGAAACCTGGTTAAGTCATTATCCATATTGTCAACAAGTATATTATGACAATTAAAGCAAATTCAAGCCCCACTTCAAAGCTCTTTGTGAATCATATGGGATCAAGCATAAGCCAACCAGTGTCAAGAACCCATAAGCAAAAACAATTCCGTTAAGAGTGCATCAAGAGATGACAGCAATGCTCCACACTACTGAATTTGATTTAGCCAATACAGTAGTTGCCAGTGACATAGACGTGTTTCTAACAAGTTCCACATGGACCACTTGTCCATCCAGTAATCCAAGCCTTTCCAGGTGCAACAGTATATTTGGTAGCGCCATGTTGTTTGACAGTCCCTCCCTTGGTGACTGGAATAAAATTGGAGAACATTGACAACAGTAAGAGACCTCAACACAAAACAAGATGCAAAATTGGAGATCAAGTCCTTCTTAAAAATGGTATCCCCACAGATCAGAAATTGAGTATGAAAGTGATCCTTGGACTATCAATTCAATTCATAAAATATGATAATCTGGGTTCAATGAGGAACCAAATCAAAAGGACTAAATATTAGGAGAGTCACACCTTTTTAACCATCAAACTTAACCAGTGAAAAATGATGATTTTATGTGCGTCTCCCAATGCTATGCAAACACTTACACTTAAAACTACAATGTAACAGACTTTTCGCTTTTTACATTCATCGCATACCAGAACTGGATATATTTTTTACTTCATGAAGGCTTTTTTCCTTGTTGCCAGCCTGGTCCTCCTTTTGCGTGGGCAAGTGACATAGGTCACAAATCTCCCTCATTTAGTAACCCAAGGATCTACACAAAAACTCCCAAATAGGGAATCATCCTGAGCTCCAAAGTCAGGAGGATCCTTACAACATACAAGTATAAAGATCCAAATCTTTGGATCTATGCAATAGGAGAACATCCGTATGGATAAGTAGAGAACACTCTCAAGAGAATGGTATACACACACCAGACCTAGGTAGAACCTATACAAAATCAATTTGTTTTGATTTAGGATGATAGTGATTGCATTGCCCTTCCATCCTTATTTGTGCATTGCTATCAATAAACTAATAGATCACAATTTACCAACATCAAGAGTTGTACCCCATTTTGCACACAACAATCTTATTTAGTAGTTTTTAGCTCCAAATGACTTAAGTCAGTCTGGTGAATGCATTCATTCAGTCATTATTGGAGTACCTACTGGCATTGAAAAGAATTGCCAAGGTGTTCAAGTCTTCAGGTACCAACTAGGACCATACTTGGGCAGATCTCTTCTTGACTATTCTGGTGGTACTTATCTGACTTTTATCACCAGGCTGCAATTTGTTCTGGGTAACTAGGTAGTAACTTTGACTGGATCCGTCATCTCTTGTTGACAACAGCTGAAAATTTTAACAAAGGAGTGTGACATAGGCCAATTATCTACCTTAACTGGTAAACCCAAAGAGGTTCAACCTGGAACCTCCAATGGTCCTCTTCCCTTAGTGTAAGGCTGTGATTTTGTTCGACGAACAGAGAACAGCAATATCGCTAAAACGGGCTGTTCCTCTATTCGTAGCTCAAATCGTGATTTTGTTTATACGAATAGGGGAACAGATAGCCGAAATTGCCATTTTTCTGTTCTCTATTCGTTTTGGGCGATCACGAATAGACGAACAGAGGGGGCTGTTCGTACCCCACGAAACGAATAGACGAATAGAGGAACAGCGTTTCCCGCCTTTTGCATCACTCCGCGCACTTAAAAAACTTCAAATTTATGCTTTTATGTTCTATCCTAAGTACGAAAGTTAAATCGTCCCCCTTTTCACAAAAATTAGATTTCAGTAAATATTCTTGCTTACGTCAGTTTTTGTGGTGGCGGGGAAGCCCGCGATTGGTCTATTGGCCTGTTCGCTATTCGAGATAAGCTACAAATAAGGGGGTCTATTGCCCTATTGTGCTGTTCGCTGTTCGCGCGAACAACAAAATCGTGATTTTGAGTAGAACAACGAATAGAAAAAAAATCGCTATAATACCTATTTGCTGTTCTCTATTCGTCGAACAAAATCACAGCCTAACACAAAGGAAGTACAATAGTCATAGGTATTGTTTCTGAGAAACAATATTCAAAAGACAATTTCTTTCTTGGGAAACACCCATATACATTATAGGTGTTTCTTGGACAAAATATCCAAGAGAGAATTTCTTTCTCAGAAACCTTCTCATGGGACAGTTCCTGTTGGCAGTTGAGAGAAAAGGAGCAGTCATGGAACTGCCCTAAATCACCTCCAATCTCTAACAGGATCACCTGTGCTTGGTGATGCATGGATCACCTAGTGTACCATGCAATACCTATTTCAGTAGTGTAACTCTCATAATTAAAATCTTTCAACAACATGTATCTACCCGTTTACTACATAGAAGAAACTACATCAAAACGGCTTAGGTCACTATCAATTGATAGCCTTCGCGCAATCAGATCGGATTGTCTGTCCGTCGTTCCACCATCCATCATCCATCAGCTGTTGTCAGTGGTTGACCATGGTAGGTTTGTCTGTGAGTCGCCCATTGTTGCTCGAAGCCGTATAATACTTGGTGTGTTACACGTGGTGCAACTTGTGCTGCCTGACCCCAAGAGTAGCAATAGCCACAGCTGAGCCCCGAGTCACATACTCAGCCAAGTCTAAGTGAGTTCACTCACAGGCCGGCACGTGTTTTTTTAAAACATGTAGCGAAAAAGAATTCCCCTGTACGTCAGTGAGGACTAGATCCCACTTGACACGGGTATACTCCGCTATTGTTAGCAGAGCGCACATTTAGCACTTAGTGCACTTGCAGTAAAGAACAAGACCACTCGTGACGTATTATACTCACTTGTGGCACTAAAGCTTACTTGCCATAGAGCTCGTAACAGCCCCTCAGTGAATGAGGAGGCAATAAACATAAATGCCTTGGTTTATTTTTTTATCCGAATGAGCAATATGTGTGTAGTCTATTTTTAGACCTAAAAACATGATTAGACTTAAAATTAGTCCGTACCTGTGATCACATGCAGATGCAGTGACACCACAGAGTGCTAAGTACTTATAGCCTTAGGGCAGTAAAATATCAGATCTTCTAGGGCATAAAATGACCCTATGAAGAATTGTATGGCCACTAAGGCCTAAAATGGTTGCTCGTGACCCCCGAGAGGTTTCGGTCATTTGAAGGACTCGCAATCCCCCAGGAAGTTTTCGTCTTTGAAGTGTTGGTTACTCCAAGGATCCAGTTCCCTTGTTTGTTCGCATGGTGGCGGTGGGAGTATTGATGCAACACTGCACAGGCACAGGTTGGGCGCGGGACTCAAGGTTTCAAGGTTGGCAGAGCGATAACCTCAAAGGAAAATGAACTCACGCAGGACTTTGTCCCACGATCGCAGATCAGCCCCATTCACATGGGAGCACGTCATGGCACAGCCCATTTGATGAATCGTGTATTTGCACAGCCCGGGCGCTCACGATCTGACCTAAGCCAGAAAGTACTTCAAAAATCTTGTTGTAGACTTTGCTGATTTTGTTTTTATGAGCTTAATACTACTGTACAACTGATGAATGAGATACTAGTTATCTCATGCATAAAAAACACAAATGATCATGGGAGAGATTGGCAGTGATTTGTGGCAGTTCCATGACTGGCTCATATTCAACTGCCCAAAGGAACTGTCCCATGGGAAGGTTCCTGAGAAGGAAATCCTCCATTGGATATTCAACCTAAGAAAACACCTACAATGTGTATGGTGGAGTTCTAGGAAGGAAAATCCTATTTGGATATGATTTCTGAGAAACTCATATCTTATGACTTTTGAGTCCTTCCTCTGTATCAAACAATGTGAAGGAGACTTATGGAGTTCCACCTGGAAGCTCCAGATTCTTGGCCTATGTCATGATCTCAAAACAAAAACAACCACAAATAGTGAGTCCTAGATTCATCGGGCCCAGCCCATGATCGCAAAGGACCAGCCTAGGAGAGAACATTGTTCTGCACGGTATAAGGGCATAGGAGCGCAATGTATTGCTGCGTCCTGGTCAATACGCCAGAGTGACGCGGAGTAACACCTCCAAGTCCCAGAACGCATGGAGGCGCAAGATGGACCCAAAAATGACTACGTGTCGTGCCCCAGAAACACACTGAGCAAAATTCTCGCAAATTTCCGATCTGCGCAAGAAAGCTGCGTACTGTTTGCGGTTTTTTTCGGGAAAACACGCAACTTGTTGATTTCTTTCAGAAATCCAAGCAAAAAATGAGAAAAGTCCACAAAAGTGAGAATTCTTCTCATGTGGTATCCCTTTCATGCATATAAGCTACCAAGCTTGGCAAAAAAGGGAAAGAAAGCTAGTTGGCTTATGAATAGCCAAATGCACAACCTCTGGTCCGAGGAAAATAGAATTTAGAGCCCGAAAATATAAATTTGGAATTATTTAATTTTAAATTAAAGAGCTCGTTAGAGAAAAATCTTGATCAAAATTCTACTGTCACGTTAAAATAACCTGATATTCAAATACTTTGCTACATGTAAAAAAAATGCCAAGAAATCTTCTGGCATCATGAATTGTTTTCTCAAGAAGATCAATTCTTCTCCCACGTAGAGAAATGTACACATGTGCCATGCTGCACTATTCACAAGCAATGGTATCAAAAAAGCAACTGGAAATCAAACCATGTTGTGTTTTGAACCTCTGACACGGTGTTGCTACAGTAACAGTGAAAGCAAGAAGGATGTAGTTCCAAGCTTCCCCCCTCATGTTCCAAAATTAGGAACATGCATATGTTTTCCTTACCCAGCTAGGCAGGTGTCAAGCTCTTGGCGCACGCAGGATGGGTTCTTCCTACTCAAAAGGAAGGGCAAAGTCACACGATGTTTTTTATTGCACAAGCATTAAATTCCTGTCAAAACACACTTTTCTGAGTACATGTTACCCAGAGTGACTAAGCCAGCATATGACCTCAGTCTTTGACAAATGCAAGAACTGAGTTTGAATTGTTCTGGATTTTCGAACAAATAACAACATAAAATATGTTAAGATCAATTTTACCTTGCCAGTAATAATTGATGCAAAGTCTGCAAAAATCTGTGAACCAGAGTTGAAACAAAACCTGGACACAACATACCATGCACATAGCTAACCACTTAAGTGCAGGACTCTTCTTGAGCAAAAATACTCATGATCACAGAGCTAACCACTCCCGTGAAAAACACCTCTAGGGGTTGAGTAAAATAGCAGACCTTCCAAGCTGTGTCAAAATAAAAAAAGACACACACTTACACTAGAACCTCAATTTCATACACGTTACTGTGGTTTCTCATGACAAGAGAAACTGTTTGATGAAGTTCAGTGTGTTGGAAGAACATGTCTGTATACCTCTATTTTTCCAAAGAGGTAGGTTTACAGCCTAAAAAGACAGAGCACAACCAGTTCCAAAAATCAAGGAAAAACAACAAGGACGATTTACCTTGGCGACTGGAGGGTTTCATTGACAGCCGTCGTCAGAACTGGTTGTACAAAGACAGAACACCCAAACAAACATAAATTACTGTAAATCAAACAGTGATTCTTAAAACATGTGAAAATAGACAAAAAGTTAGGAAAGCCGTCTAAACTCAAAAGAATTCTTACAGTACTGTAGATGTTGCTATGTTCAACTCTGAAAACACCATAAGACTTCATGAAAAGTCAACAAATCATAGACTAGATACTGACGCATCTGGAACCCGTTCATGCCTAGAAAAAACTGAAGAAGGTTGTACCTACTCAGAGCTAGCAATAACAATCATGGGTTTTCCATGTGCCTCACAAGCACATTCAATGGAGTCAATGATGACCAAACTGTTCTCAATAGAACTCATTTGGAGTAATATGATATTTTCCAAAGGCTAGCTTGAGAGACCACCTTAAACAAGGTTAGGATGGACTTACCAAGCAGCGAGTAAAGGTTTGAATGACAAACCAATACACAACATCTCTGCACAAAGACAACAAGGGCTTAACAACAGACCCAAAGTCTTCTCATGGCAAAAGCACCATGCTTACAAGCAGATGAAAACTCGCTAAACATTCATCCATACAGGGAACTCACACAATACTGGGTGGTCCAGTACAAGGGAGAACCGTGGGTAAGACAATATGACTGTCTCGCCTCACTCAAAACTGGAATTGTAGAGGAGAAGGTACACCGTACACAAAAAAGAGACACATGAATGTTAGACATTTGTTACCACAACAAGTCTCAAGCAACACCAACTCAGGTTGGGTATGCTCGCATTCTAGTGCAGCATGCTGAACTTAGAGTGCATATAATACACAGAATAAGAGAAAATGAATCCTTGACCATGATTAACATTATTGGATTCAACAGAACTGTGTCTTACTACCGTAATTACTGGTGTATAAGAACCGCAAAATGTCGGGTCATTTTCAAAAGATACAATAAGTGGTTCGTATACTACGAATGAAGTTAGTCTCCCCACCACGATGAAAAAATAAATGTATCTGAAAAAATTACCCTATTTACTTGGAGGTAGCCACTATGTACCCTTTCAACCATTGCTTGTCCGTGTGATGTGTGTGTTTGTTGTGAGTGTGATGTGTGGTGAGTTTTCGGTCATAGTAGTGCAACTTAGTGAATAATGGGACCCATGTGGACCGAAACATATGGGCGTATTGCTCCCGATGAGGAGAATCTAAATGACCAATGTTTAGAGTCAACAGGGTGTGTTAACTGGCTGAAAACGGAAAATGTCCGTCGAAATGGGTCATTTTGCAGTGGTGGATCCTTTACTCCGGCGGTTCTTATACACCAGTAATTACAGTAGATAATGGTCTCACTGAGACTCAATGACTAGTACTTGATTCTGTTGTGAGAACTTCTGACGGTTTACCTTCAGAATTATCCATGGAGAACACATACGGTGTCCATAAGGAAGGACTCTTAGAGTCACCGAAACACGTGGGTCTTTTTGCTAAAGACAACGGGATGACCATAGGTAGTGCACATACGAGTTGCACAACAAACCATAAAATAAGCCTCATAATCATATGAGCACAACAACACAAAGGATCCACAACCTTTGTTCTTGTAAAACAACAACACATAAAATTGTGAGTATCCCTAGTTAATCAGGAATACCATCTCACACAAAAGGATAAGTCAAACATGAACATCTCTACTGAGAGACATGTAGCACCTTGTTGGAATGCAATGTAAAACAAATGCAACACAAGCAGCTATACACAGAAATGTAGTATCGCTTCACTAGCTTAGACAAATCCAAAGAGAAACACGACTAGTACGTTGTTAACATATCATGGAAAGTTCACTTCTCCATGATGCTCGCTGTGAAGTCACAATATGGTTCCATAAACCGTAAGATTAGAGTCAACAACTGTCTTTCAAAATATAAAAATAGGTATGCACATGCACATTTAGTTATGTTGCAATGTCATTACCACCAACAAAAGAGTTATACATGTACAGACCTCCCCCGAGGATCCTTGCTACAAAATACAAAAAAAAATCATAGACACTGAATCCGTACTCTTCATGGTACAAAAAGACATAGACGTTGACGCTTGAACCTTCCAATGATTCTAGTCAATACATTATGTATGACTTAACATTGTTCACTTGCCGATAGCTGACCCTTTGGGCAACTATTCCCATGGATACATAGGGACGACAGAGCAAATTGAGGGACAATATACCAACACAAATGATTGCAGAAGACAACAAACAGAATATCTGTACTATCAGCACCTTAGTACCTAGACCTGGTTCAATATCCACATTGTACACAAATTGTGACAATTTAGGTGCAGTTTCAACACTCACTTTTGGACCATATGCATTTCATTTGGCTTCCCAGTGTAAGTCAACCATAGTCATCAAAAATCAAAACCCAAAAAGTGAATAACTATCTAGAGTTCAACATCAACCAAATCATGGAGATGCTTGGCCTGCTGTACCAATCATGGTCTTGTCAGCAGCTTCTAGTGGCACAATGTTTACCTAAACAAACACCGAGATGCCATTCACTCACACCAACTATGCAGTGCCTATCGCCTAAATGTGGTGTCGCAATCAAAAGATGGAATTGTTGTTTGGCATTCCACTTTTTGCACACACAGACAAAATCAATAGGAGACACCAGGCAACACCAAACCGACCCAAAATTATCCTCATCAATTTAAGGTCACATGGTCCGTGGAAAGCAATGCTTTAGTAAACAAAGGTCTTTTACCCCGCACAAATATTCAGTCGGTATACCAGTGATAACTGGACTATCACAGACAGTATACGATAAGACAATCAGGGTTACATGTGGAAGTAAGTCAGAATATAAGTTTGACTTAGGAGAGTACAACCAAACCAGCTTTATCATAAGCCATGACAAATCTCTCTCTCCAAATGAACTTACACTTCATATTCTACATAAAATAATATGTAGGTACAAAGCGTCACAGGCAGCTTGCACATTTTTAGCCTCAACAAGAATGGTTTTTCTGCAAGTCTGGCTCATATTCGGATTTTTTCCTCACCGAGGTTTTACTTTTCTGCGAGCCAAGCTAATTCTCCAATCATAGAGGCGAGTGACATAGGCCAATTATCTACCTTAACTGGTAAACCCAAAGAGGTTCAACCTGGAAGCTCCAATGGTCCTCTTCCCTTTGTGTAACACAAAGGAAGTACAATAGTCATAAGATATTGTTTCTGAGAAACAATATTCAAAAGACAATTTCTTTCTTGGAAAACACCCATATACATTATAGGTGTTTCTTGGACAAAATATCCAAGAGAGAATTTTTTTCTCAGAAACCTTCTCATGGGACAGTTCCTGTTGGCAGTTGAGAGAAAAGGAGCAGTCATGGAACTGCCCTAAATCACCTCCAATCTCTAACAGGATCACCTGTGCTTGGTGATGCATGGATCACCTAGTGTACCATGCAATACCTATTTCAGTAGTGTAACTCTCATAATTAAAATCTTTCAACAACATGTATCTACCCGTTTACTACTTAGAAGAAACTACATCAAATCGGCTTAGGTCAGAGTGACATCCAAATCAAAGTTATTTTTCCATTTTTGACCATCCAAGGCTATTGGTTTCTTGTTTCACACCATACAATAGTTCCAATATAGAACTGGCAACAAAAATGTGCAATCTGTACAGTGTATTGGCCTGTTAGGGTTTGGGGTGCAAAGTCTGTCATTATAGCCTTCCCAATCGGTCAATGGAGCAAATGCTTGCTAATAAATCCAATAGGGCTTGTAACAAATCAGCTAACAGAGAGTTCTGTTGGCTGATTCTGAACAAGCCTGATCAGATGGCCAAAGATTATTTTCTGCAAAAGTTTGTCTTAGTACCATCTTGTTCTGCAAGACTGCCAACTTTTGACTGAGGTGATGAATATTGCCTGATTTGTCAAATGTCACCAAGAAAATTCTGAGGGTCATCACCAGGTCATCACCAGGTCATCACCAGGTCATCACCAGGTCATCACATTGATCATACAAGGTAGTCACCTGTTACCGTCAGGGTATTATTCTGGTCATCACTTAGGTCTGCAAGTGTCATCATCAGTAGTCTCATCTGTTGTCTCACAAGATTTGCCAATTTGCCACTTAGGTGTCAATAGTTATCGTTGCTGTCGCCTTGTTGTCCTTTTTCTTACTTGGTCTCAATCAGTTATTTGATCAAGGTCAAAAATGTCATCACATGGGTTAACAGAGATCATGCAGGGTGGTCACAAGGTAGTCCCGAATTTAAACAGGGCTTGTCAAAATGCCTTCACAACTAGTCATAAGGGTCATCAAAGTGTCTTCACGATTGGTTTTCATGGTCATCAAAATTTTGTCATGATGGGTCACAAGGGGCATCCAAATGTTGTGAAAGTTAGTCACAGGAGTCAAAAAATGCCAAAATCATCACTTGTTGTCAGTTTTGTTTGCCAAAAACTTCCATGTGGCAAAGTTGGAACTTGCATGTCTTGCCTTATATGTATGGACAAACACACAAAGGATAGGCCATTTCGATACAAATAAAATATCTGTGACCATTACTTTGTTGATTCAACTACAAGAATTATCATGTTTCTTCTTTTGCCGGAGCAAAAAGTTATTTGGCCTATTGACTTGCTAGTAATAATATGATTTCAGTCACAGATTAGTCCCTATATTGTTGCTGTCCATTCTGGTTTGGACTTGTGATGTCATGCCCAAACACAAATCCACTGTAATTGATATTGGCTGAGTTAAAATTCCACCCAAAATGGTCATTGCCTACATGATAAGTTACCTATTTTGTGGTTCCCTGGTGCAATGCCAGTGATTAGTAATTATTTTGTGCCCAGCATAATCCATTATTTTTTGTCTTCAGTACAATGCCCTCCCACCTCCTGGCATCTTTTACAAGTCCTTATGGGAGACATCGAATTTGCCGCCCTTTTTGGCCATACATCATCAATACGCACACGAATGATATCGTAGTCCCACGAAACCACTGAAATTCTTGTGTTTGATAATAATTATTCACCACCTATTCACCAACAACAACAACAACTTAGAAAATTAGGTATCTTTATTTCGTCTACCTAGACATGTTTAACCATAGTGGAGTCTTCATACGCCGAGTACAAGAGTGCTAAGCGTGGCGGTCTCGACCGCATGAGAGCGTACCCTCCTTCCAGGAGATGTAGTTCCTGGGCAGATAAAGCGTTGCTTTATGTTTGATGAGTTCGTTGGTGAGGTTGAGATATGTGGAAATGTGTCCGGGCTGTCTGAATCGCTATTAACCAATATTGTTCCCTTTCTCCGGATGAGTGCTCTAATTGTGATGGGTCAATCTCCAGCATCCATCTGTCGTTTTCTGCTAGACCTTCTCCCCTTGCTCTATTTGCTTTTCTATCTCCTCTATTAATTGCTCTTTTCCTTTTGTTGCTATCAGCCCGGATATGCTGTCGTGCATGGTGATATTCCGGTAGATCCATATCCCGTGTGTAGCTTCGATGAGGCGGGTGATGAGTCCCTGTATCCAGGCTTCTTGTGAGAGTTTACTGTGCGGTTGGAGTACCTCCGAGCGTTCAAGTAGAGTGAATTCTCGGGAAACCATACCTTCCATAGTGTGTTGCCAACCGATAACCGTTTGGGATCGGATGAGTTCTGAATATTGCGGAGGGATGTGAGCCGTATAACCGGAATGGAAGAGGTTTCCTTTGAGGAGGAGGAAGTCTGTGAACAGGTCTGTGAGTGCTGTGACGGTTCCCACCTTGTCCATCCAGTCTGCTATTTGTAGAGTGAGTTTCCTGAGGCAGCGTACTCTACCCAGTTCTCGGCAGTAAAGGATGTGTGAGGTGGTTTCCTTACAAATGGAACAGCTTGGGCATTTGTCTCCTAGGTGTGAGTACTCCTTTGTTTGGATAAGTTGGCTAGCACCGCGGAAACCCCAAACACTTGTTTCCCACCGAAGAGTTGGAACATTTTCGGGAGGGTGTGTAGTGTGTCATGTACTTCCTTCCAGGCAACCTCTTCAAGTGCACTTTGGGGAGCAGCTGTAGATTATCTAACAGGCTTTTCGCCTCTTGTTTGTCTTGTGCAAATCGAAGGGAAGCGTCTGTGTTTGAGGTAGCTTTGATGTTTTCCACTATCATCATGACTTTTTCGTGTGGGAGGGGCCTTTGTGGGTGTGTGGTTGGGAGATACTCGTGTATCCTCTTTTTTGCGGCAGCATCGCATAAACAATTTAATTGAGAGACCCGTGAGAGTTGATCCCAACGGAGGCTTTCATCTTGGTGAGCCTTCACATGATGGTATGTGCAGAGGAATGGGAAGTCCTTCCCCTGCAGGGCTAATACTTTTAGAATATCCGTGTGCCTCCAGTTGGCGGGGATCCGGGATTTCTTGAGATCGGAGACTGTTTTGAGCGCTCCTGTGCAGTCTGAGTAGATTTTTACCGAGCCTTCGAGGTCTGGCCGTGACTTATGAATGCTGTGGAGGATCAAGTGAAGGGCCAACAGCCCCAATAATTCTCCTCTGAACGCGTTCGCGGAAGGGGACACGTCAGTTACTGACATTGACAGTCTTTCGCCACTCTCTGAGCATTCGAGAATTATTGCCGCCGAGCACACATTGATGTGGAGCTCCCTGATGAAAGAGCCATCTGAAACACCTATTAGGGTGCCTTCTTTAACTGCTCTGTATAGCCACAGCCCGTTTCCGGTATATCTCAGGTCATCCCACCAATGTTGTTCGGGATTAGCCTTGATAACGTCATGGAAATGTGTGAAGAGGGATGGAGAAGGAGGGGGGGCAACGTGAGAGGCTAACGTGATGTTATTACCGCTGTTTGGGCGAATGGTGCAGTAGTGTAAATCTTTCCCCGTAGAAGCTGTTGAAAACTGCTTTACAAAGGGTGTGTTTCTTCCTCTTCGTGTCGATACCTGTCGTTTGTACAAGTAACTTTCGTCTCCCTCTTTTCCTATAATCACGTCTTCTTCCGGGTCGTATCGATAAGCCCATACCATATGTGGGGGTCTGAGGAAGCGCCCAGTTTTGGGTTGCGTCTGCCACCTGGGGTGAGTTGGGACACTGCTTCTCTCCACAGTGTGAAGGCGTGGGGAGGAGGTTTCTGTCTGCTGAACCTGTAGGTGGACCATGCGGTACCTGAATGTCGTGGCCGGAGGAATTGGCTGTTGATGGTGCGACCGTCGGCGTCGAAGATATCGGATTCGAATAACACCTGCTGGTGCAGCCTAACTTGATTGAGTAGCTTGCATTCACTTTGGGAGTACCCGATCTGTTCAAACGCCGCCATGATCCATCTGTCATGTTCTCTGGGAAATCAAAACCCTCTAGATCAATGAGGAGCTTGAACCGGAATCGGTCTAGTTTTTCCCAAAGACTCTTGAGGAAACTGTCAGTAGCCCTGTAACCATACTTTTCATAAGGGAGGAGGAATGGTTGCGCTTAGACCTAGTTCGCAGGTCAAAACCTCTAAGGACATTTGTAGTTGAGTCCCTACTACCGATCCTGTCCCAAAGTGCAAATAAAACTTTTATAGGCTTCAATTGCAGCTTCTATCCCCAGTGAGGGAATCCCAAGCCGTAGAATCCTGTGTCGAGGTATCTGAGTTCTCTCTTTGCTGATCGGATCAGTCCTGCCACTGGGGCCATCCAATAGTACGGGCGGTGCATGGCAGAGACCATGTCTTGGAAGGATGAGGTGTTCGCACATAGACCGTACTTAATTTTGGGCCAGAACTTCTTTGCCACACTGATGTGGAAGTCTCGCGGCCGTAGTCCTGAGTTCCTTGCCAGGCTTGCCCATTCAAGGGCTTTGGCTGAGAGTGTTGATAGGGTGCAGATTGGTCCGAAGGCGATGTGGTACCTCCTAGTGTTGTACTAGGAGAGTATACCGAGAGTTGCTGTATAGGGCTTGAGGGACCAGCTGGTTGTGGTACGGTGATTGAAGTGGGGATGGCCGGCAGTTCGAGTATCTCCAATTTCCATTACTGTCCCATTCATATCCTATTACATAGTAAAAGCATTTTTCCGGTTTGAGTGCACCCCTGTTGAGATGAGCAGGTTCCCCAGCTGGATACACTCGCTTGCAGTGCTCCTTGGCGTCTGTCATGGTATCGGTTTCATTCTCTTGCAGGTGTAGAAGGTCATTGTCATCTACATATAGGATGCAAGCCAGGTCTTTCCTTGTCTGGCTGACCGGGCAAAGGAAAGAAGCGCCGTGTCCTTCCTCTTTGTGTGCGCCAAGAATTACTATCGACACTACCGTCCAGCCTGCCGGTGAGGCGCCATTACCCTGCATAAAACCTTGTGTTTTGAGATGGATTTTGGAACCTACTGCGTTTTGGAGTCACCGAAGGCAGTTCTTAAAAAGAATTGCATTTGTTGAATTGCGGTGAGCATAGACAGTGTCATGGGGAGTTTTGCACCCATGGCCCTAAAGACCAAAGATGCTACTGCGTGTGCGACCCTGTCGTAACAATTGGCTGCGTCAACGGAGGCTAGAGCCACCGGGGCTTTTAACTGTCGTGAGATGTCGAAGAATAAAACTTTGGCTAATATGCCGTCCTCGGCCATCCTTTGTCTTTCGCTGAAGATCTCGTCTGGCATGAGATCGTTCTTTCGTAGCGTTGTTCAGCATTCTCTGTCCGAAAATGATTTTGTTCGCGGCATTGAAGTCTGCCTCCATAAGAAGTATAGCCCGTAGCTTTGAGATGAGTTTGACCCGGGGACTTTTCAATCATAACGCATAGACCTTTTTCCATCGGCGAGTGCGATACCATGGTGTAGTGCAATGGAGACTTTGAGAGCGTGCACATCTGATATTAGGTCGAGGTGGCTCCGGAGGCGTAATGTCCAAAATGAAGTCCTGATTGGGATGAGGAAGTGGTTTCTTGCTTTTGTTGCCAGGTGTATTGCCAATCCGAGCGGGTGATAATTGGATTGATCGAGTCTTTTGGGATTTTTTGTGAATTCGGGCTATGGAGTCGAATAGTAATTGTGTGCCGGCATGTGAACCTGGAGGTATTGTATAGGAGCCCTCAAGCACTGCTGTACCGGAGAGTGTGTCCGCGTTATACCCAAAGTCACGTCTCAGTTGGTCTTGACAGATTGGGGCCTCCTCCGCCAGGTGGTAGCGTTCCCTGTGAATTTTGTCCCATATCACTTGTTGTACTTCAGATTGAGTGTCATACTCAACAACGGATCCGTCTTCCTCTTCTATTTGCACGTTCCGGACGCTCGATCCTTGTCTTTTTCCGAGTGCCCAGTTCAACCTTCGCCAAAAGGACCGATCCCGTTCGCTCCGGATAATTTGCAGGATGCGTTTCTCCGCTAGGTCATCATGTCTGTCCCTAAGCGTCTCCCAGTTTATTAGTCAAATGAGTTCTCCTATGCTTATGTCCATATTTCACAAAGTACTTGCATCTGTCTTTGCAGACTTTCAGTCTGTCTGTCAATGTCTGGATGGAAAGAGAAAAGGGCTGGTCTATTTTGCACCGGTGTGCCTGTCGAAGGAGGTTCCCTCGATTCCTAATTTTTCCGGCCCAATAACGTAAGAGGGCTCGATAGCAAAGGGTTCTTTTTATCCAAAATGAGGCTTCTGGCAAAACGGGATGCGGCGGACTTAATCTTCCTGCAGCGTCGCTCTGCATGATGCATGAGTTGAGAGGTTGTGGTATCTATCGCATCAAGTTTTGTTTGAATTTCCGAGGGAGAGGTTGAATGTTGATGAGCGTCCTGAAGTTTTGGATGATGCGGTGGTGAATGAGCTGGTTTTCGAGAATGGAGGTGTAGGTGTCTGAGCAGTGAGGGATCTTCGTGTTGAGTCGACGGGCAGAAGGGCGTTTAATTGGTTGTGGGTCTGTCCCGACCAACGAGCGAGTGCTAACATCGAGGAAGAATGCACGGTGGTCGCCAATTCCGTATCCAATTGGCATTGCGCAGATGTTGTGGATTTCAATGTCTGGAGTTGACCATATAGCGTCGATTGGGCGGGAGCCCCTGAAATGTGTGGCGGTGAGGTGAGATCCGGTTTGACTAAGCATGGTTTCTTTTAAATCTAGGTCTGGATGCGAGACCAGTGCCTTGCCAAGTGAGCCGTTATACACGTTATCATTGGCATCCAGGCAGATGATGAGCCTTCTTCCTTCTTGTCTCCATTTAATCAGTAAGGCCATGAGGTCTTCTCTGAATTTCTTCCTGGGGCAGGGCGTTTCTTGTGCGGACATGGTCCAATATGCTCGTTGAAGTTGGTATGTTGTCGAATGTTTTCCTGGGCTGGTACGGCAAGGGTTATATCCTACCAAAAGCGGTGGTCACGTGCTCGTCTCTACCTGAGAAGGTCATGTATGACCAGCGGGCGAGTCCTGTACTGTCCATTCCGGATTGATCCGTGCGAAGAACACTCGCTAACTCTCCGTAAGCTATCATGCCTGTACCACCTTCCATCTTTTTTCCTAACGCTCTGGCTACTGGGTGTTTCAGGTTGCCACCGACTGCTCTTGTGAGGGTTTCTCCACCATTGAACAATTTAGCGAGTCCGTGTTTTTTGTTTTCCCTGTGTGCAAAGTTTATTTTATGCTCATTAAACGCGAATAAATCCACTTCCATATCATCGAGAATGCCCATGACTTTCTCTAATTTTTCATTGCCGAAGATGTGTGTAGCAATCCCGTTCACATTCTCGTAAAATAGTCGAGTAACGCCGTCAGCCTTCGATCCGGGATGACACCTAATGGATTCAATAGTGAGCTTTGCTGTTGAGCGATGTTGCTTATTTCTTGGTCGTCATGTGAAGTGAACTGTAAGTGTTGATCAAGACCAGAGAGTGTACTTGGGTTTGCGTTGCGGGCTGCTTCGGCAAGAGAAGCGTCCCTTTGGTTTTGTGTCTGGTGTTTAGTCGAAAATCTGAGTGCCTGTTTTTCTAATGCGTTTAAAGTTGCCATGTGAGAGAGTAGGTTGAGACGGCCCCTGTGGGCGAGAGTTCTTCTAGTGCCCGTCTCCTCCAGTAAAGTGATTGATCTCGCAGTGTGTTGTAGTGAACGAAAGCGGCTAGCGCGCCGTTGCGACCTCCTGCCGTTGGAGGATTTGCACATACTACTTCCGGCTGTCGCCTGACCTCCTGTAGTGTGGGGGGGCGTTATTTGGGATTATCCGGAGGTTCCGGAGAGGTCATCAGTGGGATCGGCATCACTAGCCGTGGATGAGCTAGAAGACACTTCTTCTACGCTGTGCTCCTCGTCCCTACTATCTTGACCTGTCCGTACTCCAACACTTGTGGGCGTGTGGCCCGACCGTTTGCTACCACGGCCCTCGTCCGATACCACACTGCTTTCCGAGTGGTCGGTACTAACTTTTTCTGTGGACTTGATGCCTTCAGAGATTCGAACGCGTTTTGACGAGTCCTGAGAACGGTCTCCGCTATGCGTTATCATTGGCTTCATGCATTGTTTTGACGGATTGTGCACCGTCCAGGTCGAATAGCGCTTGGGGAGAGGCGTATGGGCGTTTGCCTTGACCTTTTTGTTGTTCATATTGAACGACCACGTCCTTCCACCATCCTTGCTCTTCCAGATCCATCGAATTATTGGTTTCCTCGAGCTCCTCTGGGGTGAGAAGAGTTTGTGTGGCTGAATCCCACTTGCAGGCGGATGCCTCATGGATGAGTTGTGGGTCTACGAACTTGGTGAGGAAGTCTTGGATGAATGCTGGGTCCACTTTAAGGTCCGTCAGGTGTCCTTTAGAAAAAGCCGCTATTTGTTTGGCAAGGCCAGTGATTAATATCTCTCCCTCTGGGGTGTTTGGGTATACCAGGGACACCGAGCCCAGAGGGACTTGTTGGTGGACTTCGCGATTAGAGGGAAGAATCTTTGAACTTGTACAAGAAGGTGAGGCATTCCCTGCCAGTGAAGGAACGGATAACTGTCCCGTCCGGCTTGCGAGCTTGGATAGATTCATTAAGGTCGAGGAATCCGAAGACGTCTATGCTCGTCATGCTGGCGTTATAGTTTGTAGTTTTCACGGCAAACTTGGCGGCTCGCCTGATATCACCTGGCGGGGATTGCCAATCGACACCTTCTGTCGGGTGTGCATGGGAGCCCCACCATTGATTGTAGATGCCTTTCTTTTCGCAAACTTAACCAGGTGAGAAACGAGTTCTAGTTCTTGCTTGTCGACCTCGAGGTGTAACACTCGTCTACAAGTTTGGATATTGGACGGCAACCGTGCCATATTGGAGGGCTCTGAGTGCTTCGGGATACGTGGGACGTTAATGCGTAGACTGCATAAAGGAATTGGGCGGTATCCCCAGTTCATTGGAAGGTCCCTTTCAAGGAAGTAGTCTTCCTTATGCATTTGTTCCTGAGCTTGCTTGAGGATCTCTCTGTGTTCGTCAATTAGAGTTTGCCGGTGGGAGAGTGCATAGACAAAATAGATGGAGAATGGAGTAATGGTTTCGACTGCTTGCAATTCTTTGATTCTCAATTGATTTCCAAATCTAGCCCATTCGTATGAGATTTGGGTGACCAAGAGGTCTGGATCTTTGTCACAGGATATTGCAATGACTCCGTATGCAAGGGCGGAGGAGCGGCGTGTGCTGGCTTGTTCTGTGTCCTGGGCTTCTTGGCTCACTCTACCGTTGGTTTGGAAGGCTCTCGGGTTGAGTCCTTTGATATAATTACTGAGGGCTGTCATGTTCGTTGGGACAGGGATGTTGTTGGTACCTCCTAAAGGTGGGTCTTCGGAGGTGGTGTCGGTAGGGTTGATGACTGCTGTTTTATCGGCTATCTTGAGGTTGGCAATTAGCTGTTGGACTGCGAAGGCCATCTTTTTTCCATTGTCTCCTTCGAATTGAGAAAGACTGTCCTTGCTGAAGTCGATTGAGATTTCAACGAGTACTTGGCGGTGTTTGTGGACATGGGGAATGGGAGGAGGCTGAGACTCGTTTGGTTTGCTTGAGCCCTGTGAATATTTACTCGGTTTTAGAGCAGAAGCTGGCGACGTGGTTGATGAGCGTTTCTTAGATCGCTTTTTCTGGGATTGAGAGGGGTATTTGTCAGCCTTCTGTTGTTCGGGGGAAGAGGGTTTGGCTTTCTTTTTTGCCGGGAGTTGGAGGGAGAACTGTCTGCAGTGTCGGGATTTGGTTCTTTATCCGTGAGGAGGCTAGGATTGTTGATCTCGTTTATAATGTCGTTGAGGTCGGTGAAGTCGTCTTGGGAGAGAAGTGGGGGGTCGGTTGGAGAGGTGTCCCTTGGGGCCGTGGAATCGGTTGGTTGAGGATTGACGAGAGTGTGGAGTTCCTCGTCTGGTGGAGGCGGCAATGGTGGAGGGGTGTGGTTTGTGGGCGCACTTGGTTGGGTACTTTGTTTCGCAGAGTTTGAACGGGTTACCGGAAGGATAGATTTTGACCGGGAGGAGGGTGGCATGGCTGTTGTGGACGTTGGAATTTCACGGAGTTTTGGGTTGTGATCGAGCCAAAGTGGGAGGCTCCTAAGTGCAGAGATTGGATGAATTGCGTGGAGGAGATTGGTCTTTCGTGGGCGAGGATGTTTGATTATGATGTTTGGTTTGGGTGGAGGCCTTGACGAGAGTCCTGTGTGGTAAGGTGAGGTGGTGGAGCTGGTGGGTCTCGGTGATGGCAAGAAATGGGAGGGCGTGAGATAACTCGTCCGGACTTCGTGTGGCTGATATACTGGAGGTCTGCGTGTCGTGGTGTCATGGTGGGAGGAATTGCTATTGTCTGTTCCCGGAGTTAGTAATGAGGTATGTCGTCTTGGGCCATGGGAGTGTTGGGTCGGTCGCGGAGGTGCCATGGTGGGATTTGCGATTTCTGCGGTTCGCGGAGGAATCAAAATGAAACCGGGGGTGAATATCCAGCATATAATGGGGATAAAATTGGTGACGAGCGATATCGGAATAGGGTGGAGGGAAGACATGTTTATTAGGTGGATTCGGCGGCGGAAATGGTGGAATCAATTGAATTCCTACGCGTGGTAGTATGGGTTTTTTTGTATGTATGTAGGGTGTACCATTTATTGTTGACTAGTCTAATCGAAAAGTTCACCACCTATTCACCACCACCTTCCATCATCGTCGGAGACCACGTTATGGCCATTTTTTTCTCGACAACATGGAGAGACAATTCTTTCATTTCCTGCTTCTCAATGTTGTCATCGGTTGCTCAGTGGAAGCCCTTAATGCCCTACCTAAGTGCGTACGAATACGAAGTGGCCGACCGGATGACGAACTTCGCATAGCATTCACCATGGCAAAGGAGCTCATGAACCCGCTTGGCATTTCGCATGAAAACAATTTACTCGTTGCCTGTGACGTAAACAATTCACGAGAACTTATTGGATGGGCGCAAATCCGTTCTATTGGGTATGCGGGATATTCTACAGACCCAGATCGTTTTGAAGACGGTGATGTCAGCTTAAAATCTACTGGTCGTAGGGCTGGTCCGTCAAAACTTTCAATGGAACGTGAAGTAGACGATCTCATGTGGGAAGAATTCGAAGAAGATCCAACTCCATTTCCAAACGGGTTTGCTTCTCTTCCTTGGAGTAAAGAATACAGCGCAGCGTCAAAAGCCGCAGACGATCGTTTAGCACGGAGGAAAGAGCTGCTGCAGGTTGAACTTGACAATACACCGAAGCTATGGGAGTTGTCCTCCGTGTATGTTGTTCCGAGTTGGAGAAGACGGGGAATTGGGTCCGAACTTGTAAGACAAGTTCTCAATCGGCATGTGGCAAATAATCAAATTGGCAGAGATATTTATGCATTAACCTTAGCAAAGAATTTGAATTGGTATGAACAATTTGGGTTCAAGTGTGAGGAGAAGGTGCCAGAGGCCATGGCTTTTGAGATGACTGCAGGAAATGCTATTACAAAATTGATTGGGGAGCAACTCGTTTGCATACGGACAAGACTCAGATAATTCTATCAATGTACGATAGTACCATACCTCAAGCACAATCGTGTATGACTTCAGTTGTCAACAGTCTAAGGATGCATGTACAAGCATGCAAAACTTACTTGACATCACCTATTGGTTGAAATTGTATTGATTTTCGCCTCCATTCCAGCTGCCAAGGTCATCCGTAATGAGCTATCGTTTGTCTGAAAAAATTAAGTTAAGGGGTCATCACATACAAAAACTACTACCACCTCGTGAGAAATCGGACCAAGTGCACACGACTAATACTTATTATTATTTTAGCCTCTAGACTACTTTAGTCTTTGCTTCACTTTCTCAGAGAATGAGAGAACGTTCTTTTTATCAGCATTTATACTGATACGGTACATGGAGCCTTGATCATGATGATACACGGAACGCGTAATGTTTAAGCTCAGTTGCATTTGAGATCGCATACAAGTAGTTAGGGGTAATGCAAGGAAGGGTAGACTATAAATTGGTGTGTACTTTGTGTTCTGGGTGGATTTTAGAAAATCCAGTTGTGAGGTCAAACCCTGGCTTAGCCATCTTTTTCCATCATACTCAACAACATCAGGTTTAACTGTGTATTCCTTGCTGTTGGAGTACTCTAGGAATTTTAGAGTAACTTTGCCTCTTCCTTAGGTTTGGAAGCACCCATTCGACGTCTTAGTTTCACATGTCTGCTGCGTCCGCGTCCAAAAATTGTTGAAAAAGACACCGTGCAGGACATGTCCTGGACACGTCCAGGACACGTCCAGGACACGTCCAGGACATCTTGTCTTTTTAGTGTTTTCAAACGAGGACACAGGACATGAAATTTTAGACACAGAGGACATGACAGGACATGAGAGGACATGGAGCGTTTACTTCATTTGTGGGTCGTTTTTTGATTCTTTCAAGTGAACTATTCTGACAGTGGCAGCAGTTGCGTGCATATTACATTCATTTAAGTGCAATCCATAAGGCTTACAGTTCAAAAATACTTAAAATACCTTTGCATGTGCCTAGTAACTGTTATGTAATGTATGTGAGTCAAAATTTCTGAGGACACGGATGGACATGGGACTCAACACTGATGTGCGTCCTCTGGCGTCCACAAAAACTCACGTCCTGGAACAATTAAGGACATAGGACACGTCCAAGGACATGTCCAGGACATGTCCAGGACATGTGAAACTAAGTTCGACGTGTGCCAAGACTTTGACACCTGCCTAGTCAAGTAGGGAAAATGCTTGGTGGTTCCTTTTTCATGGAACATGAGGTCACCATCGGAACCAGTGTCCAATAGTACTCTCAAGAAGTTGTTTTGCAACTCCTGGACAAGTGTTTGAGTTTTTCGAGGACTGACTTCCAGTCGCTAATTTTTGTACAGCTAGTACTGCTGTTACTGAGTCCATTGATTTTTGTGGGTTAGATGGCTCAATTGACTTTGATTTATGTAGGGTGTCCCTCACTGAGTTGGGATCTACATCAAAGTTAGTGGACAAGTTCGAGGTGTCTTTGAGATTTTTCAAAGTTACGTCCACTAAGGGACTCGAATAATCCGGAATTAAAATTTTGTCATTTAATTCTAATTTTTGGTTACTGGTAGTTTTTTCGGACCAGGGGTAGTGTAATTGGCTAACTCATGGCTAGTTTTAATTTTCTTACATCTATTTTGATTTTCCTACTACCCAACCCAACACTTCAGGATGAGTCGGAATTGCTGTCACTTTCTTCGACGGCGACGTTTCTTGCCTTTTGTTGGCTTTCTTGAGACTTCTCAAGTTTCTCCATGAGCCAAGACCTGGGCGTAGGACTTCTTGGGCGACTATCCTTGCGAGACTTTCGTGCAGCTTGCCCGAAAGTACCCTCGTAGGAGTTCCGTCTTTGTTAATGGCGACACTCTGCGGTGTGTGCGTGGTGTGCGCCCCCATGCTTTTGCATAGCTCGCAGTTCTTGTCTGGCGCGTATACTCTGTGCGTGCTTGCTTGGGCTTCTTGGGTTCGTGCACCTAGCGTGAACTTTGAGGGCTGTTCAGCTCCTTGGGCCTTTGCAGGCTTAGAAGAAGACTGCCTCTCATCCACTGTGTGCGCCACCTTAATTCGCTCAAGCATGAGCAATAGAGGCTTAACCCCTTTGGATAGCACTTTTCAAGCAAGTGGTACTGATCCTGCCACTTCAACGGACACATGCGCAATATATGCATGGGCTGACGTGCCTCCTCAGTGAGAAGGTTGGCGTAGATTGAACTTCTCAGGCGAGAGTCGGTCATTTTTGTCCATAGGCGAGCATGTCGGCCTTTAGGGAGAGTGACTCTGCGGTCTTTTTCCCTTTCTCAGTCTGCTGAGGGCTCATCGGCAAGTTCCGTAGAACAGCCTTCCAATCACCTTTTTTGAGTCATATGCCTTTTCGGCATCATCGCGGGTGGGAATTAGCCCCATTTTCTTGGCGGTACTGTACGCCTTGTTCACGTGCAGAACAAACTGCTCGTTGGTACCGTGTCCTGACCAAACCGTGACTCTGGTTTCTGACCTGTTTGCGAGGGTGCACTTGAGGGTCTCAGGCTTGAGATCCAAAGCTTCTTGGACTGGGTCCCGATCCGGCACATAACGGATAGGGGCTTTCGCACCCTCTTCCGCGCTCACACTCTTGGTTCTTAAGCCTGATAGGGGCAATCTTCTCAGTTGACATTCTTGAGAGGGCTGCTCCGAGACTTGTTCCAAGAAAATGGGTCTTGTAGGAGCCGTGGCGGTTCGCACTCGAAGGAGACACGATTGGCACGAATCTTGTTGGTGGCGGGATCACGTAGCACAGACGTGGTGCTACCTTACCAGCGCACGAAAGACGGTGGCGGGCAAACACGTGGATGCTGAACGCTGGACTGGCGGAGGACAGACGCGGTGTTGAACGGACGGTAGTCTGCTCGACGGTGAAGGACGGTCGAAGGACAGTGGGGCGATGGACACCCGGTCCAAAAAAAATCGCTCGAGTAGGTTATCAATTGATAGTGACCTAAGCCAGAAAGTATTTAAAAAATCTTGATGATGACTTTGCTGACTTTGTTTTTATGAGCTTAACACTACTGTATAAGTGATGCAAGAGATACTAGTTATCTCATGCACAAACAAAACACAAATGATCATGGGAGAGATTGGCAGTGATTTGTGGCAGTTCCATGACTGTCCCATATTCAACTGCCCACAGGAACTGTCCCATATGAAGGTTCCTGAGAAGGAAATCCTCCATTGGATATTCAACCTAAGAAAACACCTACAATGTGTATGGTGGAGTTGTAGGAAGGAAAATCCGATTTGGATATGGTTTCTGAGAAACTCATATCTTATGACTTTTGAGTCCTTCCTCTGTATCAAACAATGTGAAGGAGGCTTTATGGAGTTCCACCTGGAAGCTCCAGATTCTTGGCCTATGTCAAAGCAGAGCAGAGGTCTATCTGGTTCTACTGAAGGTGCTGGATTATGCCAGTTATCATTTGAGTACCTAAAGTTGATCAATCTTCCAGGTTCAATCTACAATTTGACCTCTTGTATGCTTAATTGCATATATTATGACTTTATTGAAAGCAATTGTTTTGCAAACATGATTGATGTCATATCCAATTTGCACTTGATGATCAACAAATCCAACAAGTTCCTTCAAGACTTGGATATGGAGAACTTGGGAATATCAAGGTTGGGAATGAACAAGACTTTCTTCATGAAAGAAGAAGAGCCTATAACAATCAACTCTTATTTCAAGTGTTCTGCTTTGGAGTCTTCAAAACTTGACATCATAATATGAATCATAACTATTGAATCAGAGCTCAACCAAATGGTGTATGATTTATGGTGTCTATTGCAATCGATAGGTACATCTCTTTCTGGTATCATGTATACCAAAAGAAAAGGAAAACTGTTTTCTTTTTGCAGTTGATGCTGTAATTGAGTCAAGATTGATCATTGTGTCTCTGTCTCAGGTACCAATGATGGGCATGAGATGAAAAAGAAATGGAGCCTAAAAATGGATGTACCAGATGGTGCTGCACTTTGCTTTACAATAGCAAGCTCCTGCTGGAAGTTCATTTCTCCTTAATAGCTCGTCAATGTATGCTGCATCTCATAAATGTGAGTAAATTGAGATGCTCAAGTCACAAGATGATAGAGCATTTTAAGACAGCTGTCACTGATGGTCTCATGGACAATATAAGAGGGTCATTCTGTTTTTGCCATGAATGCATACAAGAATCTTCTTACGCTGGAATTGAAGAGCAAGCTAGAACTCCTGATCACTTAGTGCTTGAGCTGACTTTTGTCCAACTCTCTTCAGACACTAGTGACAAAGATTGACATTGTTCTGGTCACTGCTGTCAACCAAATCAATTTTGGTGGTCCTTCTACTGATTTGGTTCACGAGTGTTTTCCAGAATGTCCAAATCAAATTTGATGAAAGGCAAGAGAGCAATTGAGATTTTTCTTTCTTTTCATTTGGCTTCCATAAGGACATTAGAAAGATTACTATGCCATCCTTGAATTCCAAATATTGTCTCCCAACGACAGAAATGCGAGGCAGGAGGACAAACTCAGTCTGCTGAGTTTTGGCTGTTCCTGTGGCCAAACTGTAAGTATTCAATTGAAAAATTATTTGAGGCAAAGCAAAAAAACATGGGTAAAAACATTGAGGAAATAAACACTCAACTTGAAAATATACCCACCACTGCTTATAGTTGTAGACAAGGCAATGTTGAGGGGGTGGGAGGAAAAACTCAGTTTATGGACTGAGTTTTGGCTGAACCTGTTGTCAGACTGAAAGTATTTCATTGAAATTTTTTTGAGGCATAGCTAAAAGCATGTGTAGAAAAGGGAAGAAACAAAAAAATCAGCCTTAAAATATGCCCACCGCTTCATCACCATCTTGCAAAGGCAGTAATCTGGGGGAGAGGACAAACTCAGTCATTGTGCTATGTTTCATCCATTCTTGTGCTTTGGCAGCAGGTATTCATTTAGAGCAAAATTGACATGCGCAGTGCTAAACATGAGTAAATAGGGTGAGCATACTGAAAGTCCCCCTGAAAATTCACCTGCTGCTGCCTATTGTTGCTGGCAATGTGGCAATGTGGGGGAGTCAACCCAACTTAAGTCTGTGTGCTGAGTTTTGGCCGTTCCTATCATGGGATTGATATAACAAGGTAATTGGAATAATGCATGGGGACAGAAAATGAGAGTGCACTCTAGAGAGTTGCAGCTGATGAAAGTAGGTGTGATGAAGGTATTGTACTGAACCATACCATACTGTAGATATGATGTGGGTAACTACTATTCTTGTGTTCGTATTTTTTGGTCGCAGTCACTTCTTTGAATCCATCTACTATCAATGGTAGCATACAACAGTAAATAAAAAAGCTGACGTTTAACAAGTACAGTAGTAGTACCACACCACACAAAAATATGTAATTATTGTGTTAATCAATAAAAATAGGTCTAACCAGTGAATGATGTACTTTTGGCAGATGAATTCTCAAAATGTCTACTTAATTCCTATTTATGATTTGTTTAAAGAATTGACTGGCAATATGAAACCAACTGGTTTGTCAAAAAATGGACCAATAAGCTGTCACCACTAAAATACAAAAAACAACCTTAGTGTCACCTCCAAAACTAGACCTAAGTGATCTGGTTTGAGTTAACTCATGATTCATGAAGCATCAGTAATGAAGCACCTATACATGCATTGTGGCTTAAACACCGTACAAAACATCCTGTAAGCCCCATACACTCATAAAACTTGACATAAGCCACCCATGTATAATGACATTTTGTGAGCATTCAAAGGGGTTACTATGTGTTTTTGTTTGCAGTGGTTGTGCGCTTTCATAGACTCCTGAATAGCAAAAAATACAATACCATTGATACATTTCAAGTTATTGATCTCTAAATTCTAGTGTGAATATTTTCCCAAGACTTTTAGATCTTATTGATTTTCACCACAAGATGATGGGATAATGCCTTGCATATGAGAAGATATGTGCTCTCTGGTAGTGGTTGATTTTATGCAGTGCAACAGATATAATACAATAAGGACGAGGCATCTGTATTCCTGCAGTGTGATGCCTGCTTGTCTTGTGAGCTGCTGTTATGTCATGTATATGATGCTGTTTTTACCTATTGAATCGACATTTGCCAAGAATCTGCCTTGCTTAGTACTAGTACCCCAAGGTACCAAATAAAAAAACTACCAAGTAAGGATCATCCTAAACTCCCAACTGAGGAGGAATCCTTGCAAGGACAAAGATCAAGAACTTTGGATCCATGTTATTACAAGAGGACACCTCTCATGAGAAGGGTATAAACATACCAGGACAGTGTAGAACCTATGAAAACTCCATGTGTTTCATTTTGGGATGAAAGGAATTGTGTTGCCGTTCCATCCACATTTGTTCATCATACTCAGTAAACAATAAGCTCACAATTACTCAACCACTATGAGTGTACCCTGTTTGTGTACAAGTTACTACTTAATATATTTTCACCAAAGCAGGTTAGGTCATGAATAGCAGCTTAGGTCATGAATTGGGTTTTCCAAGTGGTTCATGAGCAATTTGTGTGATGCGACCAGTAGCCATGAATTCATCATCATGCTTACCTATTTGATTTGTACAAGGCACTAACAAAAAATGCCAGATTTGTGAAACAAATCTGGTATGACTGTAGCTCATGTCAAGATGTATAAAATTGTGGACTTGGTGTAAGAAAAACTATTATGGTACCTAGGAATCAGGAGATTGTCTTAGCAACACCTGTCGAAAATAATAACCCATATATCTTTGCCCTAACAAAACCAATCTCAGAAACTACAGTAGGAGCACCCTTTATTGAGTTGAATGAACACAAACATAATTCATGAAAGGTATCAACAAAATAGAAGTATTGACGGGGGACTACTTTAACTTCATAGCAATCAACTTCTATACAGTGATAGTGGCAGCACTTACAGAAAACTTGCATTGTGTTTGATCTCAAAAGAGAACCCTGACTATGGATCAATGATGCTTGCACTATCTGAAAACAGTATTGGACAAAGAAGTGATGGAGGGACTAACTCAAGACCCAACATATGAGAATAATCCATATGAATTGAACTGACAATGAAATGTAGGAGAGACCTGGGTATTTATGTTTTGCCGTTGAGGAATCGTCACAAGAATTAAGAAACAAAACTCCCAAATTTGACTTAACCATCTCTAGAAAGCAAGATCATCTTTTGTTGAGATAGTGTGGGGTGGATATCCATTTCTTGAGAAGTTTGGATTCACTCGCCATCAATGCACACATCAACAACAGAATTTAATGAAACAAGATCTCATCAATACATGTAAACAATCAGGGCATAAGCTAAGGCACAAATGAAAGCAGGACAGGGTGAAGAGACTCATGAAGAGATATATTTTGATATACATACCTAAAATTGATCATATTTGTATCTTGATTGTCGTTCTTGTCTGTGATGAAGATACTAAAATACTTGGTTTGTTTTGTTTTGGATGGTATTGTGATGTGGCGGCAAAAGTAGTTGAGTGAGTGATAAAACACTTTCGTTACAGAATCATTTCGTTGAAAGACGATTATTAAAGATAGCATTATTCGAAAGTTGATAAGTGATATGCTGAAACATAGAACATTCAAAAGTTTCTCGTTTTTGTGTGGTGAAGGATCACAATGGGTTTACAAAATTCTCTTCTTCGTTCAAATTCACAACCAGAAGTCAACTCGGCCCTTACTTTCCACTAGTCTTAAAGTCTTTGATCAAATCTAACCATGCATCATCCAAATCTTTCGTAAGATTCAGCGGTTTGAAAGACTCAGGCAAGGGTGTCAGGTGATCACCTGCCGCATTTTTTGATTGGGAGCAATCTACGTGTATTTGCTTTTTTGCAGTGTCTGTTCCTCCATAGCAACCGTGCTGCATAGATATCATTGGAGTGAGGGCGCGAGGAGAGCGTGAGTTTGAGACCAAGAAAAACTGAAATGAGTCTGTAAAGGAAATACAACTTATCATCATTTCATTGAAAACCAATTATTAAAGATAACATTATTCGAAAGTTGATAAATGCTATGCTGAGACATAGAACATACATAAGATTATCGTTTTTGTGTTGTGAAGGATCACAATGGATTTACCAAATTCTCTTCTTTGTTCAAATAATTCAGAACTTGAAGTCAACTGGGCTCTTACTGAACACTAGTCTTAAAGTCTTTGATCAAATCTAACCATGCATCATCCATATCTTTCGTAAGATTCAGGGGTTTGAAAGACTCAGGCAAGGGTGTCAGGTGATCACCTGCGGCGTGTTTTGATTTGGAGCAATCCACGTGTATGTGTTTTTTATGCGGAATCTGTTCCTCCATAGCATCCGTGCTGCATAGATATCATTGGAGTGAGGGCGCGAGGAGAGCGTGAGTTTGAGACCAAGAAAAACTGAAATGAGTCTGTAAAGGAAATACAACTTCTCATCATTTCATTGAAAACCAATTATTAAAGATAAAATTATTCGAAAGTTGATAAATGCTATGCTGAGACATAGAACATACATAAGATTATCGTTTTTGTGTGGTGAAGGATCACAATGGGTTTACCAAATTCTCTTCTTTGTTCAAATAATTCAGCACTTGAAGTCAACTGGGCTCTTACTGAACACTAGTCTTAAAGTCTTTGATCAAATCTAACCATGCATCATCCATATCTTTCGTAAGATTCAGCGGTTTGAAAGACTCAGGCAAGGGTGTCAGGTGATCACCTGCGGCGTGTTTTGATTTGGAGCAATCCACGTGTATTTGCTTTTTTGCAGTGTCTGTTCCTCCATAGCAACCGTGCTGCATAGATATCATTGGAGTGAGGGCGCGAGGATGGCGTGAGTTTGAGACCAAGATAAACTGAAATGAGTCTGTAAAGGAAATACAACTTATCAACGTCTCACCTCGCCGAATAGATGAGCATGTTGAGGCAGACTTGCCACCATGGGGTTGATAAAAACCTGACAAAAGACACGACACATGTTCCTGTCAGAATAGAGCCAGTACAAGCAGCACTGCAAGACTGAATACCTTTTACTCTTACCTGTAGAGTTGCCCACAGATGCTGTGCCACGAAGTATGCTTTACCCTCTTGCATGTCGCTTGTCAAATCATGCCTCGAGCCATCCTGCTTCGCAATACTCCTCGCCTCACTCGTCATACTCTGTGAATAAACCAACCCCGCTGCTTCCCATCGGGTCCTCCACCACTCATCATCATGTACCTCAACATGATGCCATCCTCCCCATTTGCTATGCGTTACAAACACAAGCGCCGCCGAACGGAAACTTGGCAGATAGTTGGGCTGGTAATTCCTACCCACATGCTCTGTGAACTCTACACACCAAACCGCATCAACCGTGCGAGGAGGCCACCACGGCCCCAAGCTGAAATCGTGCTCCACCACTCGAGGATACTCATCGGATGGAGGGACAATATTCTGAGACACGGCATCATGACTTCCCTCCACGCACTGCACGAATTCCAATCCATGCAACACGAACCAAGCGGTGCTCACGCCCTTACCGCATCCCACGTCGAGGAGACTCTTGATGCTCCAGTGCTCGACCATGTGCTTCCATAACGTTGGGCTGACTCCCATGGGGTCGAATTGGGTAAATCCTCCCAGGTGCGGCTTGTCGCCTTGGCCGCCGTAGAACTTGCGATCGATTTTGGAATCCTCCTCGGCCGTTAGACGGGCGGCGGGACGCGCTACGGCTGCGCCTCGAGGAATGACCATCGCTACTGGATTGACATCAGTGTTTGAAGAGAATGCTTGGACGTTATTTATTGGCGCGTCATTTGCAATACCGTTTATCGATTGATTCAATGCCCTGCCGTGGAGCAGAACGTGATTCTGGAGGAGATCGAAGCATACAAATGAAATAGCACATAGATTGATCACCACACTGATGGTCGGGTTAGAAAGATATTGACGCCGTGCGTGGGATCTCGGTTCCATTGTGATGATCGTTTGATCCGACAAGATCGGACCACGTGAATATGGGGATCAGGTAGAATTTAATGATTACCTAATTTGCTAAGTTGTTGTTGTTGTTGTTGGGAGGAGGGGTGGCATGAACCCCGCCAGAAGTACTGGACCTAGTTCAGTTGGACGAAAATCTCCTGGCAGCTGGCGACTAGCTTTCCCTAGCAAAGGAACATAAAATCTGGACCAGGTTCAGTGTGTACTTTTACAGTATTCTTGCTGGCAGATGGCAAACACTGACGTCATTTAGCCAAAAAGTGACGTCAGTCAGATTTTTAAGATTTCTAGAAAAAGCTATTGATTCCTGCTAACACTGGGTTTCTTTTCGCCAGAAGTACTGAACCAGGTTCAGTTGTCAAATCGTGCTGGCAACCAAGCAAGTGAACCAGGTTCAGTATCAAGTCTTACTGGCGGACCAGTTGACTGAACCAGGTCGAAGCTAGTAGACCTAACTAGGATGCCACCCCTCCTGTTGTTGGGGATCAAACACTACCATTGTAAATAGAGGTAAAGAAACATTGGTCATGTCTGTATTTCATCAAAGATACATTTTTTATGTAACACACTTTATCTCATCGCATTAGGAACAAGGGTCATTTTTTGTGCGGTCATGTAAGTTTGTTTGTGTGCGGCCAATTTTCGCGCCAAAAATTACATCCCAACTACCACAGAGGTGGTGCAATTATTGCACCACGGCTGTAGGACCCCAGTATATTTCTACTTGTTTACAATGTGGTGCAATTATTGCACCACCTTGTTGGCCTATTCCAATGTACAAACATGTAGAAATGTCGTTGGCATCTCGGCCGGAAAATTTTTTATCTCAAAGCGGGAGGTTGTGAAGCTGTTCGAGCTATAAAGAAAAGTTGAGAAAAAAACGCGAAAGAAAAATAATGACATTTTGAATTTATTAGAATAAACGTTAGAATAATTCAAAATTATCGGAAAAAAGTATAGTAACAGATTTTCTGTTGAGAATAATCCAGAAACTAAGTTTCTCACAAATTTGTCTGTTGCTCTACTGTCTACATGCATTGGAATAGTACTAGATGAGGTGGTGCAATAATTGCACCACAATAAAAGAGCGGATTAGCACGACATTTGCGGTGCAATTATTGCACCACCTCTGGTAGTTGTGATACGACATACATAAGTACAGGTCTGAAGAATGCATCAAGATTTTTAAAAATCTTGGTTTGTATTGGAAACTGACCCCTCCTTCTCCTTCTCCTCCTCCCTCCTTCTTCCTTCTTCCTTCTTCCTTTGATATGAGGTACTTTACAACTATGAAGGCAAGTGTAATTACCTGCAAATGATTATTCTTTAGGTTTGAAGTACCACAATGTTTTGATGTTTGCTTATGCCTTTAAAATTATATCATATCTCAAGAGTGGATGTGTTAAGGGAGTGAGGCCCTTGTGCCGACTTACCAACCTTTGACAAGCCTCCTCATTTTTTTAATAGTTCCTCTGATTCAGCATTACTTCTTCTGTCTAGCTTGCTGCACAAAATCTTGCTGCGACTGCTTGCAATGTCAAAAATTATTGTCTTCTTGACACATACATTACTAGCAGTTGCCATTTTAAAGTCCGCATGACAGAAGCAAAATTGTTGAAACAGTAAAAGTATTAAAATTCGTGTTGCTTTTCTAAGCTACTCGCAGCTACTGCAAGATTTTTTGTAACAAGCTACACAGAACTATATACCATTGAAAAAGAAGAACTATTAGGTTCTTTCTAAATGTGGTGTGTGATTAGTGATTTTCTGTCATTTCGGTTTAAGCGTGGGGGGGGGCTATAGACTAAGAGGTGGGGTCTATAGATGGAGGACCTATAAACAGCTACTAACATTTGATATTACTTGCAGCCAGTGCAAAAAAATTGAAGCAATCTAGACAGAAGAAATACCATTAAGGTGGCTTATCTAAGATTGATTCTTGGGTATGATTGCCTTGACGGCTTCACACATGCCTAGCACAAGTAGGCACCCATTTGGGAAACAAGATATACTTTTAAAGGTAAGCAAACATCAAAACACGTTGACTACTAACTTACGTCAAACCTAAAAGTAATGCCTACATCCATAGTTGAAAGACCTGTTATAAGGTAAAGGATGAGAAGGATGTGAATGATGAGAAGGATGCGAATGATGAGAAGGAGTAGAAAGAGGCGGCGGCGGAGGAGGAGGACAATGAGGAGGAGGAGGAGGAGAAATAGAAGGAAGAGGAGGAGGACAATGAGGAGGAAGAGGACAATGAGGAGGAAGAGGAGGAAGAGGAGGAAGAGGAGGAAGAGGAGGAAGAGGAGGAAGAGGAGGAAGAGGAGGAAGAGGAGGAAGAGGAGGAAGAGGAGGAGGAAACGAGGAGGAAACGAGGAGGAAGAGGAGGAAGAGAAGCAGGAGGAGAGGGATCAGAAGGAGCAGAAGGAACAGAAGGAACAGAAGGAGCAGACACAGGAGAAGCAGGAGAAGGATGATAAAGTGGCTCAGGCTCAGTTTCCAGTCCACCTATGGACAAAATCTTGATAGAACATATTCATAACTGTTTTTTGAAATCTCATAGAAACCAAGGTCATATAGCCTTGCTGAAGTGACCATTGAATACTTTGTGAAAAAGAACCTCTAGAGAAAGGCCTATCACCATCTCATTTTTGTCCATCATCCACCACAAGTTTCCATTGCTACAACATGATATTTCATTATTTTGCCATGGTTGTTCCAAGCTAATGATACTTGTTGCCTGCTATCTGTACTGAAAGAAATGATGACTGTCTTAGAAATGTGAGAGAATGGAGTATATGTATGTCTGTTCAATAATATTGAAAAAGCAAATAGAATAACGTATGTCTCCTCAAGTCTCTATCTATCAACAACTCTCACTACCCAAGTTCTGTAGTAGTTAGGTCATTGGATCATACAAAAATCACAAAATGCAAACCGTATAACTCCTCCTTGTATTTACATTTATTCTTGTATCATGTATTGGGAAAACCATAAAAAGAATGGCAAATTACATTTCCAAAACTCATATTACCCAGTCAAATTTAATGTATTTTTTCTACAACTTCATCCCACCTTGCCAGAAACAAAACAAGCTAAGATATGGGGATAATACTTAGATAAATCATGAAAAATAAAATTTGATTGGGATTTCTGTCCATGGTTGACAAGGACCTCTCATCAACCAAGATTTGTGTAAATTACACTTAGTGTAATTTTACACATTATGTGTGCCCAAACATAAAAAATGTGCATCAGTGTAAATTGGATTTGTGTTTTGGTATGCTCTATTAAAGAATTTGTGTGTTATGGCATTGAAAAGGGATGTCATTTTAAACTTCTGTAAATGTATGTAAGTTGATATGCAAATGGTCGTTATGATTTCTGTAGACATATGTCTGTATCTATAGTGAGTGTTGTAGATTACTAAAGCTGGTGAGTAAACCCAACCATAGAATCTATTAACACCATCGATAAAGTCAACATAGCTGGTAGCTTCCAGATTGCAAATAATCAAGCAACTAGCCACAAAAGCCACAGAAGTAGGGGGGGGATTGAGATATTTTTTGTATGCTATCTACTTAAAAGTATCATATTACATGTACTCTTACATTCGGTGAAGTGAGATTCATCGCCAATCAGGCATCTCAAACAATGCGCACATCCCCAAAAAAGAACAATGCAATTGATGGACCCCCCACTTTCTATTCAAATGTGCTCCTCAAGGGTACAAGCAATGCAAATTTGGCCAATGTTACGCCACGGGGGCATCCTTAGAAAATGGCGTAGCATGGTCCGATTTTTCATAACATGGGAGTACTCAGAGATGTCTCCACATAACACATCCACGGCCATCATGAAAAATTGACGACAACCATGAATGCCGCTCGAACAAGTGTCAAATTCATCACTTCCTTGCTCCTCTTGCCCTTCTCAACCACCCAACATTTCCTGCACAACACCCCTAAACCACGTGAATGCGACACGGGGCAAAAACTCATGGCTGTCTTGTCTGAGATCAAATATTGTCCTCCGGGTCCAATTTCCGAAGATAAGCGATTCAGCCGTCATGAAGGATCATCCGCCTCCAATTTGACCTTTCTGATGGCCCGTCCATCAGAAGCATGTCCCCAGAGCATTGTAGATGTTTGAAACCAACACAATTCTCAAATAAAGGTCAGCAAATGATGCAAAAGTTGATTGTTGTATCTGCGAAAGGATTTATTTTTCATTATTTCTTGATTACTTAACTCCCTTCCTATGGATGCTTCTTTTTATTCAACAGAGGACTGACCTAAGCCGGAAATAGTCGAAAACTAGTTGTAGGTAAACGAAGTAGAAAAGATGTTCCAGTTGTTTGGAAAAAGAGGAAGTGATGGAGAATATTATGTGGAGAAGGTAATCAAAATGCGCAAAAAAGAGGGAAGGGAAGAGTTATTCTTGTGAAATGGATTGATCACCCTTTGATTGAGGTTTGGGAACCATTTGAAAATCTTTCTGGCCAGGAAGCATCTTTAGTAGCTGGATATTTTTACTTTTACAATCACATGACTTGCCTCTGTAAGAACACTCATCTGTTTTAAGATGAAGAGGTCATTGCATTGAAAACAGCGTGGAATGGGGCAATCTTGTCTCAGGTGAAGTGATGATGTTTTCTGTGATTGCATGAATCTTGTGAAAGGAAATAACCTCATACAGATTGGTTTTTCTCTTTCAACATGAGAACAAGAAACAACCATCTAAGAAGAGAAAGACGAAGGATTGGCAAACTGAAGTGAGTGAAAGTACTCCTTTTCATGTTACATATTTTCGTATGGGACATTTCAGCATACTGTTATGTTTGATATCTCATGAGAAGGTGAAGAAGAATTCGTCAGCAGTTGAGGTGAGTGCAATCAATTACTATAACTAGTCATAGAATGAGATGCTCATTAATTTTCACCACTTTGCCTTCATACTTTATACTTTTAACAGACATCTGACAAGATAAAGGAGGAATTAGTAATCATTGTGAGTGTAAAAACAGACATAATATTGTTCAACACATGGTCCCAAAAAATCTGCTCAATCCATTCACTTATTATAGGCAGGTGAGGAGAGGAAAGATGAAGGATTCGCAAAATGAAGTGAGTGAAAGTACTACTTTTCATGTTACATATTTTCATATGGGACATTTCAATATACTGTCATGTTTGATATCTAGTGAGAAGGTGAAGAAAAATTTGTCATCAGTTGAGGTGAGTGCAATCCATTACTCTAACTAGTCATAGAACGAGATGCTCATTAATTTTCACCACTTTGCCTTTATACTTTTTAACAGACATCTGACAAGATAAAGGAGGAATTAGTAATCATTGTGAGTGTAAAAACAGACATAATATTGCTCAACGCATGGTCTCAAATCATCTCTTTCTGCTCAATCCATTCACTTATTATAGGCAGGTGAGGAGAGAAACAAGGAGATGGCAACTGTACAGGAAAAGGTGAGCAACAGACACTGTCATTGATTAAGCATGAAATTCTACCATGACAACAGCACCCCTTTTGAGATGACTCCAATAGTTAAGGTGTTAAACAATAAAACTGACCTTGGCAGCGGAAAGAAAGAAGAGGTAAGACCAGAATTTGAGAGCACCACTAAATGAATGTTAGATTCACGAGCCACTTACCAACGTCATCTAATGTCATTCCTTTCATACAGGTAAGTGTTTTTGGTACATGAAGTGAATGAGTTCTTTCAGACTTCTTTATCTATCCCGTTTTGCATGAAGATACAGGCAATTGGGAAGGAATACATGGGGAAGGACTGGAGAACCATCACATGTAGATGGGATCATTCTATTCAATTGAAAAAGAACACTTATGGTGTATTCATTTGCCAGAGAACAAACCTTCCAGGAGAATGCAAACATGCAGTTTGTCAGGAATGCCATGAGGAACACTCAAAAGCCCAGAAGAGATCAAGAAGTGGCGTTCCAAGTGAAAAGGAGTTGATGATGTCTTGTCGCCATGAGCTACTAATCTGCAGCTATGTGCTGACATTTGGTGGTGTACAAAGATTATATTGAACATCAACAGTGGTCAGAGCGTGTGAAGAGTATTGTGCTTTCTGTGAGAGAATGTTCATTGTAGGGGATATGTGAGAGGAATAAGGGAAGGAGTAGGGTTTGCTTTAATGAGTGGATGAGTGTGTTTTGGGGCTTAAATTCAGTCCAAAAAGTAATTTTGTATAAAAATGATTTTCTGTTGGAACAGAGGAGGCTCATTATTTAAAATTCGATTTGACATCAAAAATCGATTTTGTATGGACAAAGGAAAGGGACACTCTCTTTGCTACTCCTACCAGAACGCCCTCGCTCAATGGCACAGTCATTGTTAGTAATTCTGTTAGTAAAGAATTGGGAGTCAAGCAAAGTCGATCTTGATCAACTCTGTTAGCAAAAACATTATCAAAAACAGATGTTGTTAGTTAGACTGTTAGCAAGCGGGTAAAAATGGTCTAGAGCACTTAGGTCTCAAACTTACTAACACTTTTTCTTACAATAATGATTTTTCATGAACTTGCGAGAAAAAAAGGCTCAGTACAACTCCTACATATGATTTGTTAGCAAGAGATAATTTGTCACTGACAGTCTTGCTAACACCTCGTTTGCAGTGAGGTGGTGCCTAATTTTCAAATTAACAAGTACCTTTAAAAATCTTTCCACAACAGACTGTCCTCTGCAAGATCCCATGATTGCCGTAGTAGTCTCTCCTGTCTCCTTCCATTATTTTACTGTGGACACCGTGTCAACATCCCTACAAGAAATGGAATCCAACAATCCCAAGAAGAAGGGATCGCATACCACTAATTGCCCTAGCCATTCGCATGACGCTCGTCATGAAACAATTGCTAGCCCTCAAAAGAATGCTTCCATGAGCGCTTTCAATTCTCAAGACACCCATTTTCAAGAAGATGTCATCAATCCTGCAAATTCAGAGGGAGAGGGAGAGAATGAGAATGAACATGGTGGTGGTGTCATCCCACCCATGTTCGGAATACAGTGCCTCAAAACGCCAGGGAACCAATTGTGTTTCTAATTATAGCAATGATTTTGGAGTCAAGTGCAGCCAGGTGCACAAAAAGGGGGCGAGCGAATTCTTTGTCCTATGGACCCTTCCCATTTGATATTTGAAGCTGCTTTGTCGAAACATATGCTTGTGTGCCCCGCTGCGACACACCAACAATATGTTGCATCTCAAGAGTTCTACTCACAAAATTTCAGCAGGGGAGGCTTTGGTAGGTGATACATGGGTTCTTGTGAAGATCATGCAAGCGGGGATCCATAAGTCAACAATCAACATCATGAATTAGCCATTGCTTTTCTTTGGGTTTTCAATCACATCTTCTAACCTGGTAAATGTCGAAGTTTGAAGACATTGGACTATGAAAAGACAACTGAACCTATTGAACACCTGAAAAGTATTACACAAAATGAAATTTACGAATCCATTTGAGAGATTGACCCTTCATTCATCAAAGAGCAGTGGGAAAATTCTGAATCAACAACACAATACGAGACCAAGAGTACTCAATCCCCAGATGATGACAAGTGCAGGGCAAAGAGTTCAGAATACCATAAAGCTGCAGGGAGACTAAGCGATGTGATTGCTAGACATAGAAACAAATTGCAAGTATCTTAGGCCATTTGCATGACAACGGTTTGCTAACAAATGAAGGCGCCATATGCAACGAAAACAACATTGAATTGGATGACGGTAAAGCATCAGCATGACCAATTAATGTGATTGAAATGGGAGCAGGTTGAGGAATGCTTCTCATAGTGGTGGCAGGTGCCTTTGGTGCATCTTTTGCGGAACCTCACAAGGTACAACTGTTTCTTGTCGACAGATCAGGGTCTCTTGCAAAAGATGATACAAAGATTCAGAAGGCCATCAAAGACACAACCGCAATTGTGGGTCTAACACAAGTGAAGTAACAGTAGACTGTCTTAAATTGGATGCCCTTTCTGTGACAAGAATTAAATGCGATTTGGCTAATTTTCACATGCCTACCGCTCTCCCATTTCTTTGTCCAAATCCATCTTTGGAAATAAGAGCATACACTCCATCAAAAATGATAGTTATTGCAAAACATCTTCGTGGCAGTGGTACAGACCTTGCTTTGAAATTGCTCTGTGAAATTGCTCCCACTGGATCCATCTATGGTTGTGTCATGACCACTTGCTGTCATGGGATTTGTGAATGGAAGGATTATACATGAAGGTATTGTCTCTTGGGGTTGTTTGTGGCATAGGGGACTGTCCTGGTTTGGAGAAAGCAACTTTGATGTCCTTAAGCACTGGACACTGGCATCTGTTTGGGATGACAGACATGATGTTTCCAGTGAAGACGTAGTAGATGATCACGCAGATTGTATATGTTGGGAAAAAAGCTACCAGCCCCATGCTGGAACTGAGACTGACTTTTTGCCCCGTGCTGGAACTGGGAAGCCGACAGCCCTGTTGTGGCACTGGCCATAAAAACGCAATCTGGTGACGATTTGGGGACATTTCTTGGTTGAAGTAGAGCCTTAGGAGTACCCGAACACAAAAATTCTGACAGGCTGTTCTGACATAAGTAGATAGGCCATTGGATCTTTCACATTCACTTCATCGCCATCACGTGGATCTTTCGCATCGTCCAATGCACCCATCCGAACTGCGATCCATCACAGTACTTGAGAATTGCACACCTTTGCTTGCGTTTTTTGGCCAACCCAGCTCACTCGCAACCATATTATTGCCATGGATCGCGCTCACTCCGATTTTTTTCAAACTACATACCTATGTACCCACACGAGTGCCAATTTGGGAATCTCCAAACTGGCACTATTGCTGGTTTGGGGCATCCCATGGTGGCTCTAGTGCCAGAACAGGGCTAGTGCAAATTTGGGGTTTCGAGAAAAAAGTCTAGTTCCAGCACGAGGCGTCCAGTTCCATCACGGGGTGCCGGGTTCCAGCTTTTGGTCCCAGTTCCAGCATGGGGTGCCCTGTTGGGGCATGGTGCCACAATAGGGCTGTCAGCGTCGCAGTTCCAGCACGGGGCAAAAAGTTGGTCCCAGTTCCAGCACGGGGCCGGTAGCTTTTTGGGGCCCAACATATACATGGAAATAAAAAGGAGAATGGGAATGTATTTACTGTAGTTAAAGGGCTTGGTTTATCCTGCGGGGGCAACGGGTTAGGATGCTCATGTCAGCCTATTATCGACTATGGGCGATGTGATTACATGGAGAAAACTCTGTTTTGTTCATGAATGAGCTCAGAGGGGGGAAGCAGCGGACAATCACTTTTTAGAGTGATGCTATTGCACTATGTCTCAAGAAATGTAACACCACAAAATGCTCTAATTATGACAGTTAGAAAGTAAGAAGCTAACATATTTTTGTGATTGACTTGAGTATTTACAAAAATTGCCTGAGAACACTAGCTATAAATTGTAAAGATGCATCAATCTTGACTGGCTTTTGTTTGCCTTGTAGCAAAATACTTGATGCAACCTCCCCATTAGTATACTCATCCGATCCAACAATCACTCAGAATTTGCCCTCAATCTGACTTGCATGCTTGAACACCCATTTTGATTCATCATTCTACAGAATAAGATCAACACTCTGACCGTTTTTGCTCTAAGTGGAGACGACTTGACGGGCGGCTCCATACAAGTCGTCATCCATGGCAAACACCACAGTGTCAAAACTACACTCATCAAAGGAAGGCAATTTATTCCTCTCCTTCAACAACTCAACAATAACTGCATCACCGAATCGAAACCCAGCCGCAGGCATGGGATCTCCTCCATTCGTCGTATCTACCCCCTCCAGTAATGGCTCTCAATATGCCCTTTCTATCGAATGCCTCTAAGACAATTCTAGGGGGGGGGATTGAGATATTTTTGTATGCTATCTACTGAAAAGTATCATATTATGTGTACTCCTACTTTCAGCGAAGTGAGATTCATTGCCAATCAGACATCTCAGACAATGTGCCACCCCCCCCCCCAAAATGAACAATGCAATCGATGGATCCCCCCACTTTGTATTCAAATGTGCTCCTCAAGTGTCCAAGCAACCCAAATTTGGCCAATGTTATGCCACGGGGGCATCCTTAGAAAATGATGTAACACGGTCCGAGATGTCTGCACATAACACATCTGCCGCCATCGTAAAAAATTGACGACAACCATGAATACCGCTGGAAAGAGTGACAAATTTGTCAAATTCATTGGTTCCTTGCCCCTCGCGCCCGTCTCAACTACCCGACATTTCCTGCACTACACCCCTAAACCACGCGAATGCGACGGGGGGCAAGAACTCATCGCTGTCTTGTCTGAGATTGAATATTGTCCACAGGGTCAATTTTTCCAAAGACAAGCATTCAGCGGTCCCAACGGATTGTCCACCTCCAATTTGACCTTTCTGATGGCCTGTCCATCATGTGCATGTCCCCAGAGTATTGTGGATGTTTGAAACCAACAAAATTCTCAATCTAAGGTAAGCTAATGATGCAATAGTTGATTGTTGTATCTGCAAAAGGAATTTATTTTTCATTATTTCTTGATTACTCAACTCCCTTCTTATGTATACTTGTTTATATTCAATAGTGGACATAACAATCAACAGTTACAGAGAGAGAACATTGGGTAAAAATATTTCAACTGAGGCAGACAAGCGACTGGGGCAGGAGCACATTTTGGGTCAAATGAAAGTGGAAAGAGCTGTTATGCAACAAAACTCATATGGGTCATGGCATGGCAGATTTGTGGCAGGAAAGGTTGCTTTTGTCTCCATTAGTCTTCACATTATAAATTAGTTAAGATTAGTGACATAACAATCAACAAATGAATATGGCATAACAATACTTCTGACAAATTTAATGACATTATCTTTTTAAAGCCTCATCATTCCACTATCATATCACTATTTCATTTGAAACTTCAAAATAATAATGTCCAGCCTGTGTTCCTTTTCAACCAACATATTCGGCATGGCCATTTCATTTTCACACTGCCACAAAACAATTTCATAGGGAAATTGTGAACAATTTTCCTTGATATAAGAGTGTGTTTGTATTATGCTCTTGATTGAGCATTGTTAATTTTTGTGTTATAATCTTAATCATACTGAACTGATCAGCTGTGACTGACTTTGGTATTGCAAAATTTAAACAACAAGTAATTTCATCTGGACTCATTCTACAAACAGCCAAGTGATATGAATTAAATTGCTTGCCAATAATCATAAAACAACATCTGAGTACGCAACATATTTGTATTTCAAACAATAGAACATTATGTTGAATTCAATTCTCATTTACAATTAAGTTGAACATTGGTCCGTGATGGATCATGTTATTAAATAATTTTGCTTCTTTTCTTTCCACATTGGCAAGCTGTGGATGAATTTAGTGTTGCAAAGTCGGAACAGCAAATTAAGTGAAATATAGGTGATACGAATCTACAACCAGCAAAGATAATATGAATTCAATTGCTAGACAATTAAAATAAACAATACTCTGATAATGGAACATAATAGCATTTCAAACAATGTAATAATCTGTTGAAGTCAATTCTAGTATTGGCCGGTGGTGGATTGTGTTTTTTAAATCATATTGCTACTTCCTTTCCTCATTGACAAGCTGAAGAAGCATTTTGGTGTTGGAGGTGTGTCTGACCTAAATCTACAATCAGCCAAAGTATTGTGAATTAAGTTGCGGTTATGACACATAGTTTCACTTCAGACCATTAAGTAGTCGATTCTAGTTTACAATTAAGTTGAGTATTGGCTGGTAGTGGATCACTGTTTAGATAATTTTGGTTTTTGTCTTCTTGTTGAATATCTGCAGATGCATTTTGGTGTTGCACAGTATAAACAGCAAAGTAAGTGAAATGTGTCTTCTATAATTCTACAATCAGCAAAGATATTAGAAACAGAGTTCCTAGCCAATCAAAATAAAGCCAATACAGAGTATGAATCACAATTATGTTTCAAACAATTAAATTGAGTGATGAGTTCAATTCTGATTTACAATTAAGATGTGTGTTGGTAGGTGATAAGTCATGTTATTAATGGAAAAATAGTTGAATGTTGATTTTACTCACCAGTAAAGTACAAAGTACACTACTCTATACATGGTATCCTCTTAAACAAAAGGGAGAGTTAGTAGATCAAGGGAAAACTAAAGTTCAATTGGTTACTCAGTAAACTATGGAAGGCCTTCCTTTCATTTCTACTTTAAAAATTGGTACTGAATGATTTTAATTGTGTTGTGTGTGTGACTAAGAATGGAGCTCTGGTTAAATTTGATGTACCTTAAAGTAAAAAGTGTCTTCTTTTTGCCCCTATTGTCAGCAGAGTCTTTAGAGCTATTTGTGCTTGGGGCTTGATTTTTCCAAGAACTCCTTGCTTACATTGAAACACCAACATAAGTAATTAATTATTTTTATTTTTCAATGGATTAATGTTCTATTGTATGCATGTCATAAATTCTTTTGTTATTGCTAAGGATATTACTCACATACCCATAAAACATTGCAATAAATTCAAAAAAAGTTGAATTGAACTTCTCTCCCCCAAACTCCTCCATCCCCCATCATGGTCCATACTTGCAACTGAGACAAGAGAATCTATTCCAAACCATAACACCAAATCTCACAAAATCCAAGGTATTTCTCTTGTCAACTTTCCGATAGACTATTTAGTCACGGAACAAGAACCTGCTGCTTTGCAGGCATTCATGCACAGATTAATATGTTAATAGCCATTCGTAGACCCCCTACAAAAGACTGAATCTTCTTGCATGTTGAGATCCTGTCACATCAAAGATCTACTGCACTCCACAAAAACATGTGTAGACCCTCAGTGGGTTTGTATACTGCCAGGGGGGGGGGGCTTCAAAAGGGGGTCTATAAAAATAGAGACTAACATCATCGCTCTTATTGTTTGATTTGGCAGAAAAGCAGTAAAAACCTTAGTGCCAAAGCATAACGTGCTCTTTGTCAAGGTAAAAATATCAGTCATTGCGCCTACCTGAAGAACAATCCAGCATACATGTGCTTTTGTTGTCTAGAAGGAGATAGATGACCATATACACGTTGCAGGAGGTAATTTATGCCGGAAACAGCAAAAAGTCACCTAAAAAACACAACAACGCTCAAATAACCACAGGAAACAAGAAACAGATACATAACATTAATAATGTCAGGAAAGCTACACATTCAAAATTGCTATAGAATGTGTTAGACCAAGAAAAATCTTTCATAACGTTACCTCAGCACTGTGCTTCTATTCAGTCACTAGTCCAGTCACTAGTAGAAACACATGAAAATCATGGTATCTCAAAAATGAGGACGTTCCTGGTGGATTTTGGATGAAATTTCATATTTGACATGAGAAAGTACTCACCTAAAGGTTCCTAACATCAAAATAACATTTGGAAGAAATTTTATTTTTTTGTAAAAATCTCATTTCCCCCCTAACAATTCCAGATGCCAATTCTCGTACAACCAAGGCATCAAATTGAATCCAGCTACCGTGTGCAAATATTGCAAAACACAAATATTGCAAAAAATACTGGCGCGACACGATGATCTCAGCAGAAATTTCACTCATTCTCCCAATGGCGCGATTTTATCTACGTATAACATAATGTCATAGTGCACAATTTTATAAGGCGTATTATATGAGCATATATGCAGTCTAAAGGTAAATTCATATCATTTTGGTCCATCAATCCCCATCACTTCGTAAGGTGATTCTGCATAACCATATTATGACATAACCATAATATGCATTTCATTGCGCTCAGAACTCTGCCATCCCCATTGAATGGAATTCAATACACTAAGTGGAAGTGATGGACATTTTATCAAGAAACAGCAAACTGCAATGGCCTACTATAAATGACATGATAACTTCAAACCTCATACATTGTGGAAAGGATACTATCTATCGAATGCTGAAAGACAAGAAAAATGGAAAAGCAATCCTAGACACACATTGGAGTGGACGTGGGAAACCTAGGATAGTGGACAACTCCACAATGGCAGATATCATTACTGACCTACACAACAAAACAGGAAGAACATTTGGTAAAGAAGATGTCAATAAATTGATAATAAGCATTGCGACAAAAAGGTGACAAAAGCAGGTCACGTATCATTCAACTTTTACGAAAAACTCAAGCCATATACACTGTGCACCTACACCACCGAAATTGCAATGAATCACAGCATGTCTCTCACACAAAGGTCTGTAGCCAAAACTACTACACAATATCCAGCTGAGCATTCATTTTGAGGAACCATGTTACTTGTTTGTCATTGAGGTACTGTGATCTACTATATCACCACTCTTTTCCTTAGTGTGTCCCTTTATCAGAGCTGAGAAGACCTTCATATAATTGTGACCTCCATGACCACAGCTATCATAAGTAGAAGAACTCTTGCACAGTACAGGGATTCATCCATTCTATATTGGTTTGTCCCTTCAAGAAAAGCACTTCCTTCTTGAGAGATGGCATCGTGCATATCTTCATTGTCAGACAAAGAAGAGTTATCCATTTAATGTTTCCGTAGTAAGAATCATCATCTAGACCAAAGAATTATCTTGGCTTGTGATCTTTCAAGGGCACATTGACATTGTAGCCTTCCTTTTTACATAACGGTTTGTCAGGATATTGACAATTGTTGTCATTGTCACTTACTTACATTGATGTGCTAAAACCCCGAGATACGTTCATAGCAGTGCTATGAATAGAAATGGAATGATTTGCTTTGGGTCTTCAGTGGCATGTTCCTTGCATGATGGAACATTACTCAGCTTAGAGAGGAAAGCCTCTCTCCTCTTTGGTGGTCTTGGAGGAGAGAGAGAAATGCTCCAATGGCATTCATAGAAGCAAGGTGACAACAACGTTGGTCTCTTCTGAAATTGGTTGAGATTTGGTGTGAAAGTTACAAAACTAATATTTGCCACCAACCAAATCATCATTTTTCCTAGATGTGTCATGGGACAATGCCAACAAGTTGGTGGTGTTAAAGGGGGGGAGATGGCAATTCAATTGCAATTGCTGTGGATTTATGCTCAAATTTGGGTGAAAATGATGTTATTGTTTATATATTTGTTCGGAAGGGAATGATCTCTATTTTTTTCATAAGTACCATTCCCTACTTGGTGTCAAGGCATAATAACAGTCCATGTTCAAAGGTACTGACAAGAAGAACTTGAATAGAAAGCATTATTTTCAAAAATCAATTTGAATTGTGATGTGTTGCTACTGGATGACAGTGACAAAGTGGGTTGTGGCCAATCTCAAGATGTCAGAGCCAGATCACTGAATAGAGTGAATGATTCAGATCATTGCAGTACGACCAGTAAGTGGGAAAGTGTCAGTTCTAGAGTAAATTAAGATATCTAGGATTGGATTCTAGCGAAATGCTAAATTATTGCAATGCACTTTGTGATCATGGTCCAGAAAATCCCAGGCATTCAGTTACCACCATCGAAAATCTTTCACATAATGCCTTTATGATGATTTCAGTTGATCTTTATTGACCAATTTCAACTATAGAGCATTCTATGATTCATAAAACCAAACAGACCGGTGGTTAAAAGACGTGAACAATGAACCGTAGTCTGTTTTGCGTAAGATCACTGGTGTCACCCATTGTCTAGAATATTTCTTTCCTAAGTTTCATTACTTCACAACCCTCCAATGCCAATTCTAACCAATCCATTTGAACACCACCCAAAGTCCTCTGTCTTCGCAAATTTCGACGCCAACGAATTATAGGACAGCGGATAGTCTTCACCCCATATGAAACCATCGTGAAACTGGAATGCATTGTACAAACGAAGGAAAACGCGGTAGTTGCTCGAGATTGAGATGATGGATCAATCAACCACTTTACATAATACAGCCCATTCCCAACGCAGAACATGTACTCACTTGATGATATTGCTCCGCCACAAAAAACGGAAACTCCTTCGAATCCATAATAAAGGAAACTTTGGGAACATCCCCATCATTTCCCTTCCCCACGGCAAAATCCAACTTATCTCCAATCTTCACACTGGCCTCCAGCAACAATTTGGCATACATCGAATCCTTCCCCCGGGGAACACCCACCAAATTCCGATAATCCAATGTTGGCAGCATTGTGATAACACACTTTGCCGCTGACCGAGGATTCGCAGCCGGCGTAGCCAGCGCGAGAGGTATTCGTGTTGGATGTGCCAGAAGCAGCCTGATGCCGGATGGTTATTTTGTGTTGGAGGTGATTACGAGTTGGAAAATATTGTTGGTAACTAACGACTCACCACATTCGAAATAAACATCATGAGATCGTTGTCGTCTTCTTGGGCAAAACTGGGAGAGGAAAATCCAGGTAAGGACGAAATCAAATGACGCAGCGCTGGAAGAAACTTCGTTGAACAATCCTCGCGAGGACGCAACATTTGGAATCATGTCATTATTGTAGTGAACCCGGAATGGCTCGTTACGGCAAGCTTTGACGGCAAGCGATGAGGCGGCCTCCCACTAAAAAAAAAATCTTCAGTATTTATTTGTGTAGATTTGTGCCCGGTAAGCGAGTTTTGAATACAATACCGTAGGCTTGACACACGGTAGTACCGTGAGTTCTTTCACTGCTTGAGAGTCCGAGGGGAGGACTTCCCGAATGGACTCTATGGGTGTCTTGAGAATTGAAAGGGCTCGGGGAAGAATTCTGGAAGAATTCTTTTGAGGGCTAGCGATTGTTTCGTGACGAAAGTCACGCGAACGGCTAGGGCGATTAGTGGTAATTGATCCCTTCTTCTTGGGATTGTCCGATTCCATTTCTTGGAAGGACGTCACATCACGGTGTCCACAGTATGGTAAAATAAAATGGAAGGAGACCCGGGGCGACGGCAATCACGAGATCTTTCAGAGGACATTCTATTCTGGAAATACTTTTTAAAGGTACTGCTTGATTTGAAACTTCAACACGACCTGTCCTATCAATGTTTTCCTAGACACGCGTAGACACAGTCTTGCCTGTTTCAAACAGAAGCACAGTTGCAAAAGTATAATGACTTAACTGTTGGAACAGCAAGGGCAGTAGTAGATCCCTGTTCAAAGTCCAGAGACAAAAATAAAAATTAGGTGATGAGCAATAAGATAATAAGATGGGAGTCTATATAAAATGATGATAATATTATAAAGAGGTCTTTCTCGGAAGCAATCTTGAAAGCAAAGAGATCACAGTCCAGGCACACTTTGGCAAACATAAAATGACTTATTATGGGGTCAGCCAGGGCATTAATATTATAATCCCACACACTAAACCCACAATTACAAAATGATCATAGTTGATCATGTTAAAGGAGACTTTAACTTATTGCATGGTTTTGGTCTTGACGATAATCTAGTCAATAAGCATGGACACTATGCAATCCATTGCTATTGAAGTCTAATAGGAGAGAATTGCCACAAGCCACAAGAGCATAACATCTGACAGGATTCAAGCCAAAAGTATATTTCTTTATGAGGGAGAACAAGAGCCCAGCCTATATGGAGCCAATAACCATGATTACGAACTCCATCATCCCTTCTGTGCAGACCCGGAAATCTGTGCACAATAAGAGGCACAGGATATCAATGTATGGTGTTCTCATGGCAGTAGTCTGTTCTTGGATTATCCTTCAATTATGCACATCAATTTCCTATGACCCTTGGAAGAACACTTCCAACCCTAACAAACCCCCAAAAGTATCAGCCATCATCCTAACCTACAAAAACCACCGGAAATTCTTCCGTCTCCTAGTAACAGTCATTGATCAAAAATACGATGAATATGAATTGATAGTAGCGGACACAGGCTGCCTTCCCCAAACAAGACAGTATATTGATTACGCTTTTTTTGTAGAGAAGAAGCTGACGTATAAATACAAGCAGCTCTGTCATAACCCGGGATATGGAATGTCGAATAATGAAGCTGTGAAGCTTGTTGATCCTTCGTCTGAATATATACTCTTTTTGAATGATGATATTGTTTTGAAAGGGAATGATTTTATTGCAGATCTAGTGAAAGTTGCTGACTCAAAACGTCAATGGGCTGGTGCCGTGGGATGTTCAATGAGGGCAAGTACTGGTGACAAGCTACAAGAATCTGGGAGTATTGTCTGGAGAGATGGGAGTGCTTTGTCGTTTGGAAGAGACAGCACTAATCTCCATGCATCGGAGTTCAGCTATCCCAGACCGGTAGATTATGTGTCAGGAGCATGTTTGATGATTCGTAAAGATATATTCCTGGAGTATGGAGGTTTCGACGTGGAAAATTTTCCCAACTATTATGAAGACACCGACCTGCAGCTTCATATTCAGCATGATTTACATCAGCAAGTCTGGCTAGCACCACGAGCCGTGGCTCTTCATGATGAGCATGGATCCTTTGGAGAAGATTTGGCAGTAAAGAAAATGCAAGCTGCGCAAATGATCTTTTATGAAAAGTGGAAACTCCACTTACTACCTAAGCACCTCATGAATCCATATTTTATTGAAGGGACAAAGCAGAAGGAGATTCAAGTCTTAAGAGCAAGTGATGTACGAGCTAGAGACTTTACAAAAGCGCGGATTCTCTACTTGGATGCCAAGCTTCCAAGTCCTGCACAGGGAGGGGGATTTGGTCGCAGTTTTGATAATCTATCTATGTTGGCTGAGCTGGGACACAGAATTACGGTCGTTTCCTACAATGAGGCATCAGATAGCTGGTGTGATCCCTTGTGCCGTGATAAAATACAGGAAATGGGTATTGAGGTGTTCTTAGGTCCTTGGGAAGAGATTATCAATGAAAGGATTGAATTCTATGATGTTGTACTGATTAGCCGGTCTTCTATTTTTGCATTGACACATGAACACTTGCGAAAAGCTCTGCTGAGAAGTTTGTTTGTCATAGTTTATGATACAGAATCTTTTGGTTATCGTCGTGATGCAGAAATGCTTCGTTTGTACAATGAAGGGCTTCAATGGCCAAGCATCATCGATCAAGAGAAAAAAATCACTCCTGAAGAAAAGGAGCTGATGAACAACGTGCTTCAAAAAAATGAGATCAAGCTGCTTGGAATGGCGGATGTCGTAGTTGCTGTTTCTGAAAAGGAACAAGAGATAGCTTTTGGGCTAAATCCTAGAGCCAGTGTAAAGACTGTTGGACACATCATGAACCTACCAGACAAAGTGAAACCAGAGACTCCATTCCACAAACGAAATGGGATTTTATTTGTTGCTTCATTTGATGAAAAGATGTATTACAATGGAGATGCGATATGGTACTTCCTCGAGGAAATCTTTCCGAAAGTTCTTGCACAATTACCCCAGATGACACTTACAATCGCTGGGAGAGGCATCCCTAAATATCTCGAACAATATGCAGTCGATAATGGTTATAACAACTCCATCATATTTAACAACTTTCTTGAGGACTTATACCCTCTGTTTGAGATGCACAAGATCTTTATCGCACCGCATTTGTACGGATCGGGTATTCAATTCAAGGTGAGTTTTGATCTTTTTGTTCTGTTTTTTCTCTAGATAATGTTTATTGACCATTCTATACTTTCTATTTGACAGATCAGTGAAGCTCTCTCGTTTGGCATTCCATGTGTACTTTCGAAGCTGAGTGCTGAGGGATTCGGTATTACAAACGATGATAGAGTGGCCTGTATCGGAGAGAATCCTGAACTGTTCAGCAACTGTATTGTGTCTCTTCACCTTGACTCTTTAGAATGGATGACATTACAGGCTAATGGAAGATCATTTATTCAGAGAACACACAACCGTAAAAAAGTCATGGGAGTTTGGTCAGAAGTCATACAAACAGCTAAGGATAAGTACAATGAAGTGCAAGAAGCTGAAGTGAGGGCAGCTGGGCAACAACAAGTTAGATTACAAAATGCTGTTTTTTCAACGGATTTGTGGCAGCCTACCAAGTTGTGCCCTGAAGGTGAAGCCTTGTATGCTAAGCTCTACCCTGATGTAGGAAAAGCAGTGAATGATGGAATGATGGAATCCAGTTTTCAGCATTGGATTTATCATGGCAGGGCGGAGGGAAGAACATATGCATGCAAGTAATGAACGGATCAGCAAAGTCAGATATAATCAAGTTAAGGGAATACTGGGACGGGAGATATAACATGAAAGTTTTGTCTCGTACACAGTTGTCCCTTTCTTGGAGAATTTCCTGTGCTTCAAATTTGGTGGATCATATGGTACCAGTTTGAGTGGTGAGGGAAAGTGGATTATTTAGAAGGAAAATAAAAAATATCAACCTCTCTAGGGAGGTATGGTGAACAGCAATTGCAACTTCTTGCTTTTATTAGCATAGCAAATTAAATAGTCAATTTTGCTGATTGAGAACTATTTCTACTGAAAACAACTTATGATTATCAGATTTAGAGGAAATCCTTAGAGGGCCCAATTATCGGAGCTCCATTCGAGGGAGTGCTTGTGCTCTCATAGTACCTCTAGTTCAGTACTGTGATAGTACTTAGTCTGGCACTACTTGCTATTCTCTACATATATGCTCCCCGGAGGCTGATTTCAAAAAATTGTAACATCGTCCGCATTTTTGTCCCCGTAAACGGGGTGTGAGCGGTCCAGTAGCAGGTAACTCCCTTTGAGTTGTTTTAACTTCAATTGAAAGGCCCTTTGAGTTTCTCCTAGCAAACTAAGTGTGAAAATTACCGTTTTCAATAAGTTTTAAGTCGGGCTGTATCGGTTCATCATGTGGGGTCATTATTACTCGTCTGAGTGATAAGATGTAAATTGCGTGAACAAGAAAAAGAGCTGTATATGATTCATGCGCTAGTTATCAAAACAATTGTACAAAATTGACTTGGGCTGTTCACTCTAATCGTACGGGCGATATTTCTTATTGCCACATTAAGCGATCACGAGTAAGATAAAGTAAGAAGCATCGCAAAAGAGCACATTGAACAAGGTAGGCGGGCCCACGTAATGGTAATATACATTATCATAATCCCAGTCACTCACCGGATTTACGACAAAGTAACTTGAATTTTGAGAGGATTTGTCAATTTAAGTCTTGCAACTGTCCGAGTCTCCAAATCTGAAGGCTTAGATAAAAAATCATTTGTAGTGTACATTATCGTAATCATGGTCACTCACCTGATTTACGATAAAGTAAAATGAATTTCAAGATGATGGGTCAATACAAGTTGGAATTCTAGTGACAGACCAGATCTCTGACTCCAAAGGCTTAGATAAAAAATCATTCATTTTTGTGTCATCTGTTTAAAAGGATATGGTAGTACTAGCAAATGAGGGGAGTGACAGGAATTAAGAGATAATGTTCGTGTAAGATATATTTCAACGGGAATTTGGGGGGATACTTCCTGTCAGTCTTGCAATTCTGGTCATTTAAACAAAAATTACTAGAAATGCTCATAATATACCTCTCATACCATAACTATAAAATCTTTCAACTTGTGGTTAATTTGATTTAAGACTTTGTAAAGTTGTAAAGTATAGTTGATTTCATATGAGTGATGATGTCGTAGTTTTGAGTGTAATTGTATGGAGTTTGCTCTGTTGACTTTTGTCTTCTTTCCAGTATGGAGTTGAGTAACTTGGGGATGTTGGGGGCGACACAGTGTTTTGTTTGTCTTGTCTGTGTTGTCCAATTCCCCTGAGTGTCATTTGTATTTTTGCAGTATTGGTGTTTTTGATCATGTAGTTTGAGTTGTTTGTCATTGGGCTATGTGCAGCATGATTGAGTGGAATGCAGTGTTACTTTGTTGCTTTTGTAAAGCCTGATTGATTATGCATTTTTCAAAATTGGTGGCAGATCTTTTCGGCTCATTTATGTGGGTCTTTGAATGAAAATGTATTGTGGTGGACAGTGATGCAGTTTGTAATTATTAAATCATACATAGGTTTTGGGAGTATTGTTATTGTTGGGGTGATCCATTTCTTGTGGATATGTTGATTCTGTAGATTAGGCTGGCTGTGGAATATTGCATTTGATGTGTTGGATTTCTTTGTGAGGTGATGGTGACTTTGTCTTTGTTGTTGAATTCTTGTCATTGTCAGGGTTGTATGATCAGAGGTATATGGGTGAAGTTATGGGTTGTTTGTGCCATTGTTTGTTTGGATGGTGGTGAAATAATGGAAATTGTGCTGTTTTTTGGTTGGTGTGTAGTCATCTTTGGCTAGAGCTACCATTCACTGTTTTCTTTTGCTATATTTCCTTTAAATATTACAGAAGTTTGAGAGATAGTGTTGTGAATTTGAATTGTAATCATGAGCTTTTGATCATGTTGTTTGAGCAGAGAGCAGATTGAGACTGATGAAATGTACTAGTTTGTGTTGTGTTTCTGTTTGTGGACTCTTGTAATCTCTCTGCGCAGTACTCTCATCATCACCAATGACCTCTTGTTTTTAGTAAGTGTTGTGTGTTTTTGTGTAACACAGTTATCATGTTTTTTCTGTTTGTGTTGGTTCCACAATATGGTGGAATCGTTATCTAGATAATGTAGTGTTATTAGAATGTGGACATTTCAGTGTTGGAAATGGCAGTGTTCTCTTTGTTGTTATACTTGAGTGTAGCTTTCACGCTGCCATTTTGGTATGTTTCATGTGATGTTTTGGTGTGATTTTATTTCTGTTGTTATGTTGCTAGAACATAGGCAACACCTTATGGATGTGAGCAAGAGGGGCGAGTTACTTTGTGATTTTGTTGTGGATAAGATGCAGTGGATTTGGTGAAGCTATGACATCAGTCTGGTTTTATCTCTGTTGTGTAGTGCTCTATTTGTCTGGTTGTCAAGTTGATGTGTGAATGTGTCTGGTTTGATACTGAACTTCGTTCAGTGATGGTATGGGTGTCACCTGCGTGCATACATTTTTATTAGATGGTTCTGCGATTGTCATGGAGAGGATTTAAGCTATGGCAACAGTCTTGGTTGTTTTTGAATAAATCAGCCATCAGCCATTCTGGCAATTATGCTAAGTGTTGATTTCAAGTGTGCCAAGGTGGTGGTAGTATGATAGCATGGAGGTAGAAACATCCGTTGACAGCATAGATAAGACAAAGTTGATTTGGTGAAACTGTGACATCACTCCATTTTGAATAATTGAGTCATGGCTCCATTTCTGTGTCTTGAAGTATGATTCATAAGTGAGTCTGATTTGATAGTGAGTTTTGTTCCATTAGTTCTAGTCTTCATGTAAGGTGAAATGTAATTTCACCTTATTATTGTTTTTGGTTTTCAGGGATATGTAGAGATTTCAGTAAGTGTAGTTCTTTGAGCAGCTTAGCAGTCATAATACTGAGCTACTGTTAGATGAGCGAGTAGGTGTAAAATGTTGTGCAGTTGTGTTGCACATTAACAGTTTTGAGAATGTAGTAAGTTCATTACCTCCCAATTGGAGGTTGGTTTCAGGGCATACGTTTCGGCAAGTTTGTAGTGTAGTTATATGGTGTCATATTGTGTTTGTGTTGACAAAGTGTAACTGGACCAATATGTATACAGCAGTAGCTTGCAACTGTTTTTTGCAGGAGGGTCCGATAATGGGTATAGATATGTATGACAATAGGTAATTTACTCATCTGTATGATACTTACCTGACATACAGGTTTAGATAGTACATGGAAATGTTGATATGGAAAATGTTTGTATTTAAGTAAATAAGAACATTTACGATTCTTGATTGATGACATACATTGATTTCTATCTTGTAATTTGGGCAACTGACCGGAATTACGATATATATAAATGCACTGCTACCAAAAATGTAGATGTGATTATAGTTGCAAAAGCTCAATTATGACTCTAAGTACAGGTGCCTATAGTTAACTTATAGGATAGAAATCACAACTATAGGTCCCTCAACTATAACTACAACTATAAGCTGAGAACTCTCTCATTACGATATATATAAATGCACTGCTACCAAAAATGTAGATGTGGTTATTGTTGCAAAAGCTCAATTATGACTCTAAGTACAGGTGCCTATAGTTAACTTAAAGGATAGAAATCACAACTATAGGTCCCTCAACTATAACTACAACTATAAGCTGAGAACTCTCTCTCTCTCCAATGAATGGTATTTTATTGATTCCAAAGTATTCATCCAATCAATTTCTATAATCGAAGAAACACTCACAATACTTATATTTCAATAAATGTTTTTCGGGGTCATTAAATTCTTGTCCGACCAAAAAAAGAAAGAACCTAGATCACCATAAAGTAACATAGAGTCTTGTTTTGCTTCTATTGACATAATTGGGGCCACTCCAAACAAAGTTGATTTCACCAAGCTAAACTAGATATTCATTTTCCCGCCCTGTGCCAAATAAATGGATTGCATCAATTTGGCAATGGCAACGATCTAACCATTGAAAAGGGAACATCCCAAACAATGTTATTTCCCTGGCATCCTTGCCGTGGTCCTGAATTGATGAGCAGTTTTCCAAAGTGAGATAAAAATCAGTGGCCGGGCACCAGGTAAGTACCTGTCAGGTCCCAGCTTTGAGGCTGTTTTTCCTAATACCATAACTATGCTCCTTTTTGCCTAATGTATCCTCAAGGTGCATAATCCTCTCCCTGTCAGGACCCGGCTTTGAGGCCTTTTTTCCCTTAATGCCTTGACTATGCTCCTTTTTGCCCCGTGTATTAATAATTTCCCCCCGATGTTTCTACTGCTCATTTCCTTGCTATCCAAAGGAGATAAAAAATCAGAGCGGGCTTTGAGGCTGTTTCCCTGATAACTTGACTATGCTCCTGTTTACCTCTTTTATTCATTCATTTTCCTGCAGCGGCCCGTCACAAGGTAAGCAACAAAAGTGGGTAATATTTGTACTCCTCTCCCCAGTCTGGAGGATGTTTTTCCTAATACCTTGTCTATGTTCCTTTTCCCTCAAGGGTTAATCATTCCCTCCACCATTGGTTCACTCATCCACTTGCCTCAGCGGCCTGGCGAAAGGTTAGTAACGAGAGGTCGTGATGTGCAATGCTGTTTCTTGTCACTTCACTTACCCCCCTAAGTATCAAAATTAGGCTCAGGCAACCATGACTACAGAGCGTAAAAGGGTATTCGAGCTCATATGAAAAAAAGAATAATATGTCAAACATGCAACAGCATTCTCTCCAGAACGTCAGATGAATTATTAACTTCAGAGGTCTCCTCTCCAGAATCACAGAGCAATATTTTCCGTGTCTTGCACTCAAGTTGCACAAAAAGAGGAGGGGGCAATTCTTCATTTGCATTTCCTGTGGACAAACGAATAGCAGAAGTGCCAAAATGTTAAAGAGTAATGGGTGTAATGCGAAGGAACCTTTCTGCTCTTTGGAAACTGTTCAACCCGCTGGTGCCCCGATCATAAATGATCTGGACGAACAATTCAAATTCGATACTGCTAGTGTTCCCATCATGCAAGATCTGGAAGTTGACTTGGAATTAGATATTAGTGATCACTTGGAAGTAGATATTGGATGTAAGAGTTATGCCTGCAACAATTCAATGACGCTCGTGCAGTTTGACAATGAAGAGTCAGAGGTCAGATGTCATCTTGATGGCTTAGAATCCGAAGACAATGCTGGCAGTGTGATAGAGATGCCGAATTCATTCAAAGCAAAGGATTTTTTACCAAAGATAACAATTGGCCCCCAACAACCCAATATTTTTTATCAACGAGCACAATGATAGAACTGGATTGAAGGGGATTATTTTTAGAGCTATTATTGACCATATGCCAAAATCAGGGTTCGACCGTCTAAGCAATGCGGAGATGTACTTTCACCTGCTTTCTACAATCATACACTACAACTCAAGCAGAAGTGAATCTATCAATATATGCAACATGCTAGAACACTCATCACTTGACAGTGATGAGCTACTCAAGTCAACCAAAAATGCATTTTTTAATCATAGGAGAGGCAGCTTATCTTTCCAATGACACCCATCCTTCCGGAATCCCACATGAACGGAACTATTCAGAGCATCCTCCCCAAAGATAGGAATGACCTGGAGGTAAATCCCCTTGGGTAACAACTTACAAAGAAGTTTGATCGAAATATCTAGATTGATCGAAATCCTTTATGCAAAATCTTCCTATGCCAACTCCTTCAGTCAAAACTTTGTTTGCTGGTACTGAAAAAGAAACTTCCTTTGCACACATACCAGCAAATCAGATTCTAAATCATTTTCTTGCACTTGGATATCCATCTCATCAATTCTGAGAAATCTTCCTTTGCCAACTCCTTCAATCAAAACTTTGTTTGCTGGTACTGAAAAAGAAACTTCCTTTGCACACATTCCAGCAAATCAGATTCTAAATCATTTTCTCGCTCTTGGATATGTTTACTACTTCAAAAGAGCAGGATTTGAAGATGACTGGGCCGAAGGTGAGAATGGAACATGCTCATTGCTAAATGATGACAATTGATGTTGTGAGTTTTTACAAGAATCACACAGCTCTGTCAAGGAGATGATGACAAACAACCCCAGCATACCCAAGGATAATTGTGTCGTTACGCTCCAAGTGTGGTCAGACAGTTTTGAAGCACACAACGTGAAAGGCAACATCCAATTCAATTCTCTTCAAGTGATAACTGAAATTGAGGGAACCAAAAGACCAAACTCTCCCTTACGCTCTTTGCTTCAAAACATTTAATGTTTGAAAAATATTAGTCTTGCTGTTGAAAGAATTGTTTAAGCTGCTAGAAGTGACAATGAGGTACTGGGGAAAAGACAAACGAATTATTCTAACTATTGCTTTGTTGGAATTAGTGAGCAATGATTACCCAGACCGGTGTTTCAACACCATACGATTTCTCAAAAAGGAACCTACACCAAGAGATTTGGGCATTCATCCATGTATGACAAGGTCACAACTTCATTGTGTGCACAATGCCAGATTCAAAGGATGGAAGTTCTTCTGGATTATTCAAGGAATGTATCCGTCAGGCCATGTGAAACTGTTCAGATTGGTGGCCAAACGTTGAATGTGGGAATAAGTATCCCATCACTCCCGGCAGTGATATCACTAAGGTTGGTATGGTGGAGTTGTCATTTGGATTAATAACCAATTCTCTCAAAGATCTTCAGGTTTGGTACAGTGAGAACAAAGGACAACCGGGTGCATCGAAATACACCAAAAAGTACATGCAAGTGCTGGGTCTGGGTGCAGGGTTGAACAATGAGATCATAAAGACCATGAGACAAGGGCAGCCTGTAGTTGAATCTGATTCATATCCTGAAATCTTCAAGGACTTTGAAGACCTTCACATTGAACTCAATATATTTCCATCAATGCCCATGCACTTGTGGTTCCTTGGTGTGGAAAAGACATTGACTGATCAAACCAAAAATATAATTCTCAGTGGAAAGATAACTGCTCAGGGAACCTTTTGGCAAAAACTTACCCAGCCAATGCAACAAAGGCAACAGGCTTTAAACAAAGTGTCAATCGACTGGCGTCTTCCAATGCCTTTTTTGGGAGAAGGAAAGAATGATATTGGTCATATTAATTGGCAGTCAGATCATGGCCTAGCATTCACTACGTGCTATACTAGCCAAAAACCAGCCAAAACACCCATCATGTTCTCCACATACAATCAAGTATGCACCTACAGTATGTGAGTAGCACGTAAGTACTCTCTCAGGTCCTCAGCCCAAAAAGGCCCGTCCTAAGAGCCAACGAAATGCGTCGTCAGTACGTGGGACTGTATTGACTACAAAATAGCTCGCATAAATTAGTTATCACCTAATTAACGACGAACGATGCATCTCGCTCTGCTCAGCAGTGATAACTAACGTTTTTCACCAATTAAAACTTACCCACTTTCGACATTCGACCAACTCGTTTTTCTCCAATTAAAAACCTCACCACTCGACAATCAACCAACTCGTTTGCAACACAAACATGTCGTCACCCACAGCCAACAAAGCAGCCGTCCGCGAAGCCGTCCGGTCGATCATCGCACCCATGCCGATCGACAAAATCGTGGGCCAACCGTCGAATTCCACCGTGAGCGTGCTCAAACAACAACTTCGCCAAGATTGCCGCAGCCGTCAAAACAACCAGCTGGGGTGGGCGACACGGCCATCTCGCTCTTGTCCTCAACAACGCCGAGTACCAGACGGTCACCAACGTCCCCACGCTCACCACGACACGTCTCGTCCTACCTCCCATCGTCCCAGCCAACCTCGCGAACAACACAACTCTCACCCACAGAACTTCGCATCATGGCCGACCACAACCTTGAATGCCAAGAGTTTTGGAAACAGGAGAGTGTCGACGCCATCATCGTCGACAAGATAGTGCGTGAAGCCGTCGATGCAGCGTGCGTCGAAGAACTTCGGCGACGACTACATCGGCTACGGGGCCCAGACCATCAAGACTATCCTGGAGCACCTTCAAGCTGAATGGTGCGTGGTCACCACTCTGGAAAAGAAGCAGGCATCCGCTGCTTTCCATGTCCAATGGGATCTCACATCCCACATCACTAAGTTTGCTCGTGAACTTGAAAAGCAACAGAAGCTCTGCCGAGACATCGGCGTACCCGCTCCGGATGCCACCAAGGTCCAGTACTACGTGGAAGGCATGTACTCGTCAGACATGTTCGACGACAAGGAAATGCAGGCATGGGAACTCAAACCCTCCGCCAGACAAAACGTGGGACTCCGCCAAAACTCGCCGTCACCCTGTACAAGAGCAAGGAAAAGTTCAATGCCGAACGCGCATAGCTCGCACCGGCGGGTGCGACAGCGCCAACACATTCATCAACACCGGCAGCATTGGCTCTACCTCACTTGGAACCCTGTCCCCAAACGACCACCAAACCATACTCGAGTACACCAACAGTCTCGAAACTGCACTTGAACACACTCAAGAGCATGCCGCCGCTCTCACTACGACACAGGACCACCGCCTCAAGCAACTTGAAACCCAACAACAAGAGCTCCTTTCCCAGACCACCAAATTCATGGCGCTCCCTCACAGCCCAACAAAGCATCCCCACACCAGGCACCACCACTGGCGGCCAACAACGCACAGCACGCCGCAACACCCGAAGCACAACCGCCAAGAGTCCCCGCTACTGCAACTCGTGCAAGAAAAGTAATGTCTACCATGAAGACGACGCCTGTTTTGCCCTTGAAAAGAACAAGGACAAACGTCCTCAGTGGTACCTGGCCAAGATGTAGGATACTGTGGAGCCTAGTTTTAATTGTATTTTAAACAATGTGACTTCCACACATAGGTTCGAAACACTAAACTACTGGACTCCACTAGCCGCATCTTCACACGACACACGCCGTGTCCGCTTCACCCTTCCTCCACACCACCGCACGACCAACAGCAAGCAATGGCGCTTGGCATGCACTAACAAACCCTCTCACACAATTCACCCACTCAAACTCACAGGCACTATCAACATCCACAACACAGCAACCCACATGTCACCCCGCACCATCAAGGAAGGTATCAACAACGGTTCCATCCCATCAGCAGTCAGCGACACTGGCGCCACCTCCACAGCAGGCACCCTACATGACCCATTCATCCACTCTAAGACCCGCTCCACCAAAATATTTATGTTACCGACAGGAACCACCACCGCAGCCACAATCCAAGCACAGCTCCTCCTCAATGTACGTCCGCCCGCCAACACAGTCGACATTGTACCAAACCTTCACCAAACACTACTCAGTGGTAGCAAATTCGCTGACGCCGACTACACAGCCGTGTACGACAAACACGAAGTCAACTTCTACGACTCCGCCACTATCAACATCACCGAACGCGCAGTCCTCACTGGCTATCGATGCCCACGCACAGGCCTCTGGCGAATTCCACTCCATCCCGTCACTGTGAATGACAACACTGATACCCTCATCCTTGATTCCAAATGCGGGCTACAATCCACTCAGCCCCGATATCATGTACCTACACCTACACACATCCGAGAACACCTCCAAGCCTCCCTACAATGCAACACAGACCATATACTCAATGTGTATGAACTCCCCAGCATAGAACAGTCCATACGATACCTCCACGCAGCAGCTGGTTTCCCACTAAATCAACATGGCTGGCAGCCATTCGCAAAGGGAACTACAGCACATGGCCTCTCATCACTGTCAAAAACGCCCACAAACACTTTCCTCAATCTGAGGAGACACAACAGGGACACATGAGGAACCAACGCCAAGGCACAAGATCCACCAAACAGGCCCTTCCCCAAGCGGAACCTCGTACACCTCTCCCACAACTACATGACATCTTTATCCGGACCTATGACACCCACGGCACCCTTTACACAGATCAAACTGGTAAGTTCCCTCATCTCTCCAGTCAAGGAAATCGGTACCAGATGATTCTGTATCATGTTGACAGCAACTCCATATGGGCCGAACCTACCAAGAACAAAACCGAAGGAGAACTCATCCTAGCACGCAACCGCGCCCTCCAACGCATGAAAGCCTGTGGAATCCAACCCACCCGACAGGTCTTGGACAATGAAATATCCGCCGCCTACAAACTTCGCCATCACCGCATCAGGCATGACCTATCAACTTGTCCCACCTGACGACCATCGACGTAACATAGCAGAAAAAGCTATCCAAACCTGGAAGGATCACTTCATTGCCGTCATCAGTGGCACAGACGCTAAATTTCCCCTCCACCTTTGGTGCCAATTACTACCACAAATGGAACGCCAACTCTGCCTTCTACGGCAATCCAATGCATACCCCCACATTTCCTCCCATACGCATCTCTACGGCCATCATGACTACAACGCACACCCTTTCGTCCCCCTGGGCATGGAAGCCCTTGTCCACGACAAACCCCACCGCCGCAAATCTTTTGCCCAACACTGCACCAAGGGGTATGTCATCGGCACATCCCACGAGCACTACCGCTGCTGGAAAGTGTGGACACCAACTTCGCGCACCACCCGTATCTCTGCCACAGTCTTCTTCAAACACAAGTACATCACCAACCCCTCTGTCACCCCTGCAGACGCAATCATAGCAGCCGCTGCAAACCTATCTCATCTACTCACAAACAATCTCCAGGCCCATCACAACAACAAAGTCAACCAATCAGATCTCACCCGACTACAAATCCTAACACAACCATCACCTCCCCGCAACACAATGCAACACATTATCAACAACACTCACCAAACGCAACACACCCGTCCTCACCGGCAGCAGTTTCCGACTATGACAGCGACTCCAGTGACAGTGACGACGAATCAATAACCATCCCACACCCGGTGCCCCGGCTGCCTCTGCAACCTCCAAGGGTGTCACCACAACAAACCATGACACCACGTCCAAGGGTGTCAGCACCCCCATCCTCCCCGGCATACAACACGCGCAGTCGCAAGACATACAATCACACAGGAAACCATCCTACACCTGCTCCACAACACCCGAACACCGCTCACACCACGACGCGCAGCAACCAGGCAGTTTCCACGTGAGGCCCTCTCAGCCATACTCGACACCGACACTGGAGAACTCCTCGAGTATCGCCACCTCATCAAAAACCCAAAGTACTGCACCATATGGAAAAATGCATATGGCAAAGAACTCGGTCGCCTCGCCCAAGGTATCCCCAGCACTGTCAAAGGCACCAACACTATAGTCTTCATTGCGCACAACGAAATCCCTCCGCAACGTCGTAAGGACGTCACCTACGGACGCATCGTTGCCAACTACCGACCCGAGAAGGAAGACCCTTATCGCATTCGACTCACAGTTGGCGGTAACAGGATCACTTACCCTGGCGACTGCGGCACACCAACAGCTGACATGCTCACCACCAAGATTCTCCTCAACAGCGTCATCTCCACAAAAGGAGCACGGTTCATGACCATCGACATCAAGGATTTCTACCTCAACACACCAATGGTTCGCCCTGAATACATGCGACTCAAACTATCCGACATTCCGACCACATCATTAAACTCTACAAACTTGACAAACTTGTCACTACTGATGGATACGCCTATGTCCTGATCCAAAAGGAATGTACGGTCTCCCACAGGCGGGCATCATCGCTCAACAACTCCTTGAAAAAAGGTTGGCCCTCAAAGGCTACCGGCAAAGTTCCATCACACCTGGTTTCTGGAAACACGACTGGCGCCCTATCTCCTTCACTCTGTGTGTTGACGACTTCGTGTCAAATATGTTGGCATCAAACATGCACAGCACCTTCTACAAACTCTCAACGAACACTACGAAACGTCACAAGACTGGAAGGGTGAGCGATACCTCGGGCTCACAATCGCATGGGACTATACCCTCCAACAAGTACAACTCTCCATGCCAGGATACTGCAAAAAGCCGGCCACCGCTTTCACCACCCTGTTCCCATCAAACCACAGCATCAACCCTATCCTCATACACCCCGCACTTATGGCGCCAAACAACAGTTTGTCGACACTGCGGATGACTCAGCGCTACTCTCCAACACCGACAAAACCTTCGTCCAGGAAGTCATCGGCGTCTTCCTGTACTACGCACGAGCTGTGGACTGCACCATGCTACCTGCACTGGGGTCCCTTGCCACCCAACAATCGGCACCAACACAGAATACCATGTCGAAAATACACCAGTTCCTCGACTACGCCATGACACACCCAGACGCCATGATAACCTACCGTGCCAGCAACATGATCCTCGCCGTCCACAGCGACGCATCCTATCTATCAGAAACAAAAGCACGCAGCCGGGCAGGGGACATTTTTTCCTATCAGAAGACGATCCGTCCCCCCGCAACAACGGCGCCATCTTAACCCTCGCACAAATCATCAAACCCGTCATGTCTTCAGCAGCTGAAGCCGAACTAGGAGCTCTGTACATCAATGCACGGGAAACAATACCACAACGACACCTTCTCAATGAACTGGGACATCCACAACCTCCAACTCCCATACAAATTGACAACTCCACAGCCCTTGGAGTGGTCACCAACATCATCCAACCCAAACGCACCAAAGCAATGGACATGCGTTTTCATTGGCTCCGTTGTCGAGAAAATCAAAAACAGTTTCGCACCTATTGGCGCGCAGGAACCACTAACCTAGCGGACTATGTCACGAAACATCATCCCGCCATTCATCATCAAGCTGTTCGCCACATATACCTATCAACACCTACGAAACTTCTCCTCCTACGAAACAAGGCACACAACATACTAAAAGTTGCAACCACACTCCCTACCCTTACCCCACACGCTTGTGCCGCTTAAAAACAATACCAAGACACACCTGATGGGTTCTTTCACTGCAAGGGTGTGCTAATACTAGCCAAAACCAGCCAAAACACCCATCATGTTCTCCACATACAATCAAGTATGTACCTACAGTATGTGAGTAGCACGTAAGTACTCTCTCAGGTCCTCAGCCCAAAAAGGCCCGTCCTAAGAGCCAACGAAATGCGTCGTCAGTACGTGGGACTGTATTGACTACAAAATAGCTCGCATAAATTAGTTATCACCTAATTAACGACGAACGATGCATCTCGCTCTGCTCAGCACTACGACATCCTTGTTTCAGTTTGCTAATTTATTTGGTTGTTTGGGGGTTTTTTTCCCCCCACCATAATAAACCCTTTTTGCTCCCTTCAGGCGCATGTGAGTTGTCTGGTTTTGCTTAGTATCAAACATGTTTTGCAATGTTGGTTTCATGTCAACAAATAGGATTGATCATTTAATTCAGATGCTCCTTTCCAGTTGCAAGGATTTCTCAGAACACTCCAAAGAAGCTGGGTGTTGTCCATTCTATGCTGATCAATCCAATATATTCAGCCTTCTTAACTGCCCGTTTATCATAAAAAGGTATGGGCCACTTCGTTGAATCTGGGACAGAGAGGATGAAGCCTTTGTCAAATGTGTGATGGCAGAAATATCAATAATGTGCTATCAAACTTCTCACCTCCTCTCTTTACTTGTGAAGTTACTACAAACAAAAACATTGAATTATCTCAATCAGAGCAACCCATTTGACAATCACAAAGCTTATGGAAGAACAAAAAATGTTAGGATTTATCCAAGGGGAAGAAATTGCCTGGAACCAAACATGATATTAGATCAGGAGATATTTGTTAGTGGCTTAGTCGACGTCAGTGACGATCTTTTTGTTTGCTTTGAGGAGAATACTGGACAAGGAATCAAATTCTTTACTGTTATATTTCATGAGAATAGAGGAGAGTGGTGTCTGAATCTGTGGTACTCTGAAGCGAAGCTCAGTCCTCGTTACATATATCTGTAAGAGATTGTTCAGAATTGAAGGAGACCTGCAAGGACTATTTTTTGATACTTCGGGATGTCAAAGAAAGCAATTTATGGACAGCAATATGCAGAAGTTGGTGTGTCCGCAATGACACTGATATGTTGGCACTTTCTTGTCCTCAGAAGAGAAAACTGATCTTAGAGGAGTGCGTATCTTGACAACAAGATTTTTTGTACAATGAGTCATGATTGAGATAGCTGTAGAAGTTGGTTTCCAATAGTTTGTTACTCCAGAGAAGTACCAATAAATTGCCATAAATATTGAATAAAAGAAATATATGGTTTAGAGTGTGCTCTAAAGGTATTTTAATCCTATAATTCTGGAACATTTTAACCTATTCAAAGACATCACTGCTACCGAAAATATAGTTGTGGTTATAGTTGCAAAAGTGGCCAACTATAGGTGCCTGTATGTAGGCTCAGGTATGTCTAAAGATTGATTCCGATGTAGATGTATTGAATTCCTATGTGAACTAAGTTTTGCTAGTTGACCATCGTGTGAAATATTTTCACAACTATAACTCTTACCTACGATATGCAGTTTTTACTATAGGCCAACTATACCTCGTTATAGTTGGGCCCCTAACTATAGATTCTAACTATAAGTCAACTATAGCTATCGATGTCAAGCTAAAATGCAACTCCGACCAAAGGTGGGAGTACAGAACTGAGGACTACTCTGTTCCAGCAAAAATAATTCTTTTGAAATTGGAAACTACTCTGTTTGATCAAAAGCTTTTTTTGAATTCTAGCATACAATCCGGCTTGGACGATCCAACACAATTCATTTTTAAATTTATTGTACACAAAATTAGGCAACACAAAATCCGGTAAAAATAACACCTCACAAAATTGGAAATAGTCAAACTGGAAAGAGTACAGTCAAACAAGCATAGTATACTATTTGCTGGTATTATTGCAAATCTCATCAATCTGTCAGAGGCCTTGCTATGTCTGCGATTTCCATAAAGCACTTGCCCATCCCATAGACTGTTGTGTTTTCCAGGAGATCTGTGGTTCTTGTTTTTGGGGGAGAAGAATGCACTGCAAAATAAGAATCCTTCACAGTGGTTTAAAACAATATATATAATAATTGACCGCGTTTGAAGTAAAAGTTGACAAAGGATTTAAATGACCAAACACATGTAATTGAGAAAACATTTGGTGAGAAATGGACCCATGATAAAATAATAGTTAAACTAACAACTTTGCAACTCACCAAAAGATGAGACCTCAGAATTCATTTGAAAATATGTCAAACATTCAATAATACCGTTAGCAGCAGCATGTTTTGAAAAACAGAGTGGGCAGATATACATTTATCTCACCAAAAGAATTCATCACATAACAAGCCATTCTGAAATTGGGCTTAATGGTAAAACAAAATGCAAGTGTAAGTGATGCTTTGTGAATCAAACACTTTTAAATTGGTAGCGATCTTACACTGATGTTGAATCAAAGTGCTTCTAGTGATGTTTTCCTCACTTTCACAGGTAAGAACAACAAGACAAAATGTAAGCTGAAATAACAAACATGTCGCAACCCCATTTCATTGAAATTTCACTTACAGGATAAATTACCTTTTTGTTGTCCCAAATTGTATTGATTGAACCAACAACAATGATCAGAAAACAAGATTGGATAAACCAAGATAAGCACGAAATTCATATAATGCACTCACTTTTGCTCTCACTCATCTCAACCTTCCTTTATTATGAAAGTAAGTAATTTCTTCACAACAAAATGAATAAAGGAAAATTAAAGTTTGTGTAAATACTTGAAAAGAAAGCCATAGTGGATTTGCCTTTCGATTCCCCCAAATGCCACTGACAAGTGCTTTCCTTGCACCCCTCTTGACAAAAAACAAACAAAGTAAAATTTAGATGGATTTAATACTTCAAGAGCAAGTCATATAGGACTTGCCTTTCCTCCCAGGAAATGTGCCCCTCCACTGAGAAGTGCTTTTATTGCAGCTGTACATCTATGTGCCCTGATATATCTGTCGACGTGCCCTGATATGTCTGTCGACGTGCCCTGATATGTCTGTCAATGTTCCCTGTTGACGTGCCCTGATGTGTCTGTCGATTTGCCATGATATGTCTGTCAATGTGCCATGATATGTCTGTCAACGTGCCATGATACATCTATCGACTTACCCTGCATGTCTGTCACATATGACTTGATATATGTTGATGTACCCTGATATGTTGATATGCACCCTGATATGATTATTCTGAAACTCACCTGCCAGATTCGCCTAGTGCTCTTGCTAACATGGACCAATGTCATTGTTGAGATGGTTGAAAATGTGAAGTCTTTTTGCATGCCCATAAGAGTGGGGACTCCCTTAGCATAAATTATGTATTATTTATTATTTGTGGTGTGACATCTGGAAAACTTTACCTTTCAAGAAGTGCAGCATTCAATGTTAATTCTCATGAAAATTATCGGTGTAAGTATTATGTTTTTCAAAAATTAAGGTAATATTTGTCGCGTCATCACTGTTTAGTGATGATGTGGTGCAGAAGTTTGAGAGAAGTTTGGCACATCATAATATCTCTCGAGTGATAACAGTACAATACAATACATACCACACTATATTGCCACTTGCCTTGCCGTCGTGATGTCATTGCTCCCTTGGTAGCTTATCATCACCTCATCATTGCCCCATCATCAACTCATTGCGATCGCCCGATCAGCATCGACCAGCACCTATATCCTTCCATCTACCCCTATTTGCCATCGATCAATCTACACCTCTTTGCAATGGCTCGTGGTGCACCTCTTTGCGATCGCTCTGTAGGCACCTCTTTGCAATAGCTTGGTAGCCACCTCTTTGCGATCGCGATAGCTCGATATGCACCTCTTTGCAATTGCTTGATAGTCACCTCTTTGCGATTGCAATTTCTCGATACGCACCTCTCCGCGATACCTCGGTAGGCACTTCTTAGCGATAGCTTGGTTGGCACGTCTTTGCGATTGCTTGGTTGGCATCGATAGGCATATCTCCGCAATACCTTGGTAGGCATATCTCCGCGATAGCTGTGTTGACACCTCCTTGCTATTGCAATTTCTCGATAGGCACCTCTTTGCGATTGCAATAGCTTGTTTTTCACGTCTTTGCAATTGCTCTGTTGGCACGTCTTAGCGATTGCTCGGCAGGCACCTCTTCATGATTGCAATTTCTCAATAGGCACCTCTTCGAGATAGCTCCGTTGGGACCTCTTTGCAATAGCTCGGTTGGGACCAATCTTCGCAATAGCTCGGTTGGGACCTATCTTTGCAATAGCTTGGTTGGGACCTCTTCGCAATAGCTCGGTTGGGACGCTCGGTTGGGACCTCTTCGCAATAGCTCGTTAGCTCCGCGATAGCTGTGGTGATTGCCTGATTTAAAAATCATCGTGACGGTGTCATTCTTTCACATTGCTAGATCAGCAACTTCTTGTGATCAACTTGTTGTCTTGCTGTCTTGGTTTTGCTTGAATAAAGTAATTAGTCCATCAGGACGTCATCTTTCCTAAGTTGTATAGTTCCATAAAACCAAAGGATATCCTTGATGCATTGTGCGGAATGGATCCTGAGGTGGTTAGGTTTGAGTCTACCGAGAGCTCTGACAAAAACCTTACTATGGGCTGCACTTCTGAAGTAAGAAATGATTGTCTCTGCTGTTCAATGCAGTCAAGGTCTCTTGTGGTGGCTAGTGCTTTCTCAAGTCATCTGCAATCTACAACCTCATGGCTGTGAAGGGTCACCAATGCCTGATACTCTTTATGTAATTTGTAAGAATGTTTCCTGCCAAAAGAGACAGTTCTACAAATGTGCAATTTTATTCCTCGGCGGATCAAGTCAACAATTCCAGAATCCACATGGTCTTCACATCCATGGGTTAAAGAGATGATACCTTACTACATCTCTTCTGACATCCCAACAACCAACATCAGTGTCACCAATTGTATATCATCATCTGACATCTGCATACATTCCCAAGCATGTAAAAACATCTCTCACAAACATAAATATTCCATCCAATCTACCTGTCTGTGCCTATCCTGATATTGAGACAGATGATGAATTGAGTGAAGACATCACCCCAAAAAAGTTCAGCCATGAGGCTATTGCTGAGTGTATCAAGAATATGAGGAATCCAAAGAATCCATTCCATAGCTCAAGTGACAACATGAATTATCTCTCAGGGTACCAAACCCAAACTCATTTCAGACCTCCAAGGTATCATTCTTTCTTGAAAAATAAATTAGTTGGGAATGAGTTTGAAGGAGCAACGTACTTTCCTTCCCGTTTTTTACTGCACTGTTGTAGAAAAGGGGCAGCCTCTCGTTGACATGCATGGACTAGCGCGTTCTACAACAGACAATACTCCAGCTATTCCCCACATGGTTTTGTCATCAACTGATGCTTCTGCACTCCATAGTTATTATAAAAGAACTGGCTCCAAAAATCATACCTTCAATCAAGTGACTTTCAAAGTACAACTGTGAGAAATGTTCCTTTGCCAGAAGACAATGAGAAAACAAGAGACTGGTCAGTAGACATTGCTCTGGTGAAACAATGTGTTGATGTAGCCTCAGTTAAAGCACTTAATGGAAGAATGACAGTTCCATTAGAAGAGTTGTTGGAATGCAAAATATACTCGTGGCACAATGTTAGAAGGAATGCAGACCATGTTCTCTTCATTGGTGACTTCTCTGCAGAACCATCTCAAGAGTTGGTCGATTGTGGAAGGAAACTACTCTGTGCAAGAATGCAGAGTATTCTAACAAGCTCAATTTCAGATGATATGGTGCAGTCAATTTATAGTAATCTACGTCCTATTTCTGGAAAGCAAGGATTGAGGTTACCAGGCTGGGTGGCACAGGGGGTTATACTTGTGATCAGTCAACAAAAGATTTGTTGTACATTCTCAAGCAAAATGATTCACTTCTACCAAGAAAAGCAGGAGCATGTTTAATAATTCCTTCAAAAAAGTTCTATTCTGTGTATTACATGAGGAGCAAAACTGATCATGAGACAACACAACATCCTGTTGCTTATCACAAATATAGTCCTCCCAAACCTGGAGGATCATTCATGTTAGATGGCACAATACTTGATTACTTCAAAATCATTGGAGAATTTGGCTATACAAAAATGGTGGTCACTCTTCTTCTTCAAACTATGAATGAACAATGTCTCGACATTTTGGGGTATCCAGTTTGCAAAGGACCACTATACTATGAGATGAGAAACATCAAATATGCAAGAGGTGCATTTCAGATAAAGAAGTCATATGCTTCTCTTTGTAAAGCATTCATTTCAGTGAATTCCATGTCTCTCATCAGTTGGCCAGTTGGACAACATAATGACCACTTCAGTAAAAACGTGGAATCTTTGGAAAACAAAGTTCTATTTGTTGTACCATCAGAAAAGAAATCTAATGGGAGGGGCGGGTCTCTCATAGGTTCTCAGTTTGTATTTTCATTGTTGGATTGGAGAAGCACAACCGTCCAGCAAGAGACAATTTTATGTCACCCATGCTACTGATATGGAGATTGGACCACCTCAAAATCTCTATGCACATCGTCATCTCACTGAGTATTTCAACACAGGTACTGAAGAAGC